>JAHZMW010003804.1:0-22298 GCA_027743745.1 Alloscopus bannaensis
AAGTACTACTTACCCGTATGTATAAAGCGATCCATCCAGTTCTAGCCAATTGTTAGGGGCTAAGGGTCCGCCAAGCCTTCACAATTTAGAAAGAAGTCCTGGAAACTGTTTCCCATGTATTTGGTTAGTTGAGATATTGAATGTGCAAAGCAGAAAATGTGTGAAGTTTTACTACAAAAATTTTCAGTTTTTGCCCATTTTGAAAGTATTTAATATATGTAGGTAGTTAATATTCTATGGACTGTAGCCTACAATTTGTAGGTGAAATTGCGAGCCTCAAAGAGGAAATTCTAACCAATTATTCAGATATGAAGAGCATCCGCTTTTAATTAACACCCCGACCACGCCATCCACTATCATTGCCTGCACTTCTACACTGAGCGAAGATTATGCTTGTGAAGGTATATGCTTGTTGTAAAGTGTATTAACAATTAACGTATACACAAGTAACAATGTGACAGTTACAACATTTATCATTTATTTACGTCTCATTTTGACTTCAAAAGCATAATAATAATGTTGATTAATTCGAGCTTCCGGCTTTTGAAACAAAGGCATTCACTATTTTTTGTTTGGTTTTGTGTTTACGGTAGCTACCTGACATTCCATGATAGATATACACATAACATGCACCTTCAACAAAACACTCCGCCTTACCACAGTTTTTAACTTGAAGTATATATCAGTCGAGTCAATTCAATTATAGAAAATGACAGTTTTCAGGCAATGTAGCAAACGAGTGGCATTAAGTCTCTAACAATATGCCTACTGTTATGCATAAAAGGATGAAAGCTTGCTTCACTACATATGTATTTAAAGACTGATCAAAATTGATTTTATAGACTTCATTGATAATAATATCATCCCCTTACTAGCTTGTAAACACTTACATTTTCGACTAAAAGTACATATAAACGACAATTGCAAGTTCTTAATATTTCATATTTATACAATATCAAAAAGCAAAACAGCATGTACTAGCAAACTATAATGATTCGGTAATGATTAAAACCAGCAAACGATAAATATACTACATACTCTATTCTATCACTAATATAGAAAACAGTAACCAATTCGATTAGAAATAAAATAGTGAAAGTAGTAAAGACTAGCCTACATCGTTTTTATCTGCAGCAAAGCTAATGTAGCAGAGACGTTCGTACAAGAAATTAAAATCATTATTAATAAACATTAAACACTTTACGCTACAAGCTCCGTTTTTACATGATCAGTATCCATCGTGTTTGCATCTTCTTTTTTATCTTTCTTTCCGTCGTTGGTCACTTCACCTTCGTCTCCCTCCCCTGGTTCACTGTTATCGCGCCGACGTTTACGATTATTCATTAAACCTTTCTTTTGGAACCTCGGGAGCGGTTCCATTCCCAACACCTTGTGAATCTGACGAAAAGCTACTTGACGTAATGCTTGCTGTAAATACAAACCGGGTTTTTTTATTACTTTTACACGACTCTCATCCCTAGTCCTTAGAATAAAAAATCTATATGATTTATAAAGTGTTTTATTATGTCTTCTTATTCATACTAATTTAATTATAGTCTCTGATTAGTTTTGTTTAGGTTTTAGGTCAGGTAAGGGTGTAAAAATATGTACCTGTGCATATGCAGTGATTTCTTCGCGACACTGATTCGACAACTCTCCAAGAGCATCCACGGATTCCTTCTCGCATGGGTCTAGTAACCCTGGGCCAGTTTGAAGAAGCACACCAGAAGATACAACTTCCAGAACTACTCTCAGCGCTTCACCAGGAGTCAGTGGCATTGCAGCACTGTTAATAGCTTTCTCAGTTAACAGTTCCACGGCCTAAAAGGAATTAAAAATATTTATCAAACAGAAAACCTCAGTCAGCGTGACCAATTTGTTATCAAATATAATTTCATACCCAGGATGAAAGGGCATGCCACGCGGAAACTCGTTGACATAAATCCCTCAGGATTCGAATAATAATCACGCAGCTTTGTAGCGCCGTCGCTCTAGCCTGATGGATAGTGAAAAGTTACAAGACACATTGATTAGCAAACCTTCTGCCGGACACTTGATACTTAGGAAAGGAATACGTGAAGGGATAACATAACACACTAAAACAGGAAATAGCAGTGACAAGATTGAAGAAAAATCTATGAAAAGACTCAATGCTGACTTTGGAGTGCTTTTTAACGATCACAAGTCAGATCAGAACTACACCAAGGAGAAAAAGGTGATACAACCACCACCTCCTTAATTCTATCACTGGAGTAAATACATGATTCCTCATTATAAATCCTTCCAGCCTCATGAATGTGTATTCTGAATCTTGAGAAAATTAGTTGCTTCCTAATAATCTCATTCTGATCAAAACTGTAAACGTAATAGCAAAGATTTTACTTTGAATCTACCATAAGGCTGTGAAGGAGTCAAATTATTCCGAACATGTGCCTTAGATGTTTAAAATCTTTGTTAAAAATGACTACAACAATCCTTTTTTCAAAATATCATTATTCCTCCTCGTGTCATACAATTTGAGAAAAACTTTTGTGGCATTTTGCAGCCAAGAAAAATGAAAGCGCAAAAGTTACGTTGGCATATAAAAGACTTGTCGAAATAATGATGTTTGAAATTGTGATAAAGATACGTCTAGAGCACATGCACACCTGGAACCATTTCGCATGTCTTAATTCGGCCAAAGCATCTAGGCATTTCTCCTTGTCCAACACATCTGGTAGGTCCTTCACCTGAGTTGCTTGGGCCTCTATATTCAACATTAACACACATCAGATCAGATTTAAACATTGGTAGACACCCTCATATCAAAAACACCACGACCTGTGACCTCACAACATGAATCAGATCAAATGACGCCAAGCAGGTCAGGCGTTGGAGTTGGGTTATTACTCAAGTTTACTCAAGTAGTCAACTAAAAATAAATTCTTTCTAATAATTTATTTCTGAGTCTGTGTGTGAAAATGTTCGTAGTCAAAAGGTGGTGGCGGTCGTTGCTTGCAATATCTTTTCAAAATATTAACATTTCCGATGGTGAAATACTGAATCATCATGTCTTTCCAGAGTCTCTTCTCTTTTTCATCGTGCTGCAGATAGGAGTGATTGATTCACTGATTGACAGTTGATTATGTCAGTACACTATACGTCGCCTCCTTGAGAGTCAAGGGCACACCACAGTATATAGCTGAACTGCAGCTCTGCTGAGGTTTCTCGTGAAAGAGTGAAGGCAGTTTTCAATATATCTGGAATATTAACTGTACAATCACAGCTGGATGGACCTCAGCAGAGCCTTCGCTCCTTCCTCTGTCCTTATTGTCGTTTCACTATTTCTCTTCTCCATTCAAAGAGCTTCTAGCTTGAATCCACTTTGAATGGCTTTCACATTAACGGAACTCCAGAATGGACACCAATTCGAAGCCACGCAGCAAAACCACTTGAAACCTCTCATTCGAAAGTTTTTTTGATGTCGGACGTTGCCTCCCGCTGTTGTTCCACAAAAATAACTTAACCATCCAGCCACTCGAAGTCGATGCAAACAAAAATGTATGTTGTTTACAATGTTGTCGACAAAATACATCCTTAAATACAAATAAGGTATCAGTATCAAACAGCATAGAATATTAGACTAAGTATTGACTTCTTCGTTTTAAATAAAATTTTACTAAGTTTTAGTAAAGTAGAAATCCACAAGGCAAAATTAGATATGTTAATACTTGAACCGATGAGCTTTAAAGTGGTTTTGATTAATATTAAGTGCATTATCCACGTTTGACTGTGTCTTCAAAAAACTATAAAACGACTTTTCCTCATTTTTACTGCTATGATGCACTTAATTAAATGTGTTCAAAATGATATGTTCACATAAATTCATCTGGACAGAATTTCAAAAAGATGCACACTCTCCAACCAGATGAACCAACCAACCCATTCGCAAGTGGGGTTCGAGCGAGATTATGTTTGTAACAGGCACAATACATCATAATCACTTCCATCTTGAATTCATTCCCGAGTCTCTGCAATAAATCTGTAATGTGTAGTATATAAGTAGACTAAATGCACCCTTACCACCTGCAGCCACATCATTTTCAGTCCCGCCAACAGGCGTTCGCATTAACGGTGATGTGAGAGTCACCGTCACTTCTATTTTTGGTTCCTTTGATGAGCTCACAATTAAAGCCGCGTCTTCTAATCTTTTCGTCACTGTATAGGACTCATCTGCTGCAACGTTCTACAAATCGTGACAAATAAATAATAATAATAATATATATAGCATCTGGTCGTCACTGCTAGGTACTAAGTACTAGACACTAGACGTAGATTTTTTTAAATATGTATCAATCTATTTGAATTACCTGAAGATGAGATGGTAAAGCTTCTACAATACGGTCAAGCATAGATGCAGTAGGTTTCTCAGAGCAAAGTACAACCAAATGTACGGATCTATCCCCGCGTAGCAGTAACCCTTTAGCCAAATGACCCACTCTCATCACACCCTTCAGTATTCTTGACGCCTGTAAAACGTCTGGAGCTTCTGATGTTGATGCTGATGGTGAGTCCCCAGCGTCCTTTTGACCGTTTACCTTCTTGGCATCAACTTCTGCAAATTGGTCTGATACGAACTTCAAAGCCTTCTCTGTATTGGAAACTATCTTTTGAATTGCATGAAGCTCTTCTTCCCTTGGATAAATCTCAGTGTGCCGAGCCATCACATGTCGATCCTCCATACTTTCCGGTCGCCGCATAGGAGGTGGCATAAATGACATGTGTGGGCCAGGAGGTGCTCCGTACTGTTATATCCATATTTATAATCATTATTACCAATTACAATTTTTATACAACAAAAGATGGAGTTGCTGTTCCTACATATAAAAATTACTCTTACCACAGGTGGAACAAATCCTCTTGGGCCAGCCCCAGGCGGCAAAAGAGGTACGGGTCCTCGTGGGAATCTGTGTTAGCCCAAAGAATGTAGTACAGCATTCATTCCATAATCCATATTGCGAGGGGACAAGCAATTTATGTATTAATAAAATCGATCAAGTTCATTTACGGTTCTACGATGGGCTGATTCTTCCTGCCAGGCGTGACTCTTTGAGCACGTCTTTCTTCCAACTTCTTTTGGCGACTCGACGGCTTTACGTCGACAACTAGATCAGGATTTACTTTCTTTTTGTATTGCAAGCGATGTCGCCGTCCTTTCATATGCATCTCTTTTGCATTCGGGTCATTGAAACGACACTCGCATAATTTACAGTTAAAAGACACAACTTTACCTGGAAAGCAAATACGAATGAAAAATTGAGTACGTAGTAGTACGTACGTGTGTATTATATGGAATCTAAAAAGTTTATAAAAAAATACCATCATCGCTGCGAACTTCTTCGATGTAGTCTTGACCAACAGGTTGAATATCTTTTTCCAAAAATCCAACCGCGGCAGCGGATGCTCCAGAATCAGGTTTAGTTTCTGTGCTAATTGATGACGCAGTATTAGGATTGGTTGGTGTTACGGTCTGCTGTTGTACATTATTTTGAACAGTCTGACTCTGCGTCTGAGTTTGTGGTTGTGAATTCACTTCAGCATGCTGTTGCTGACTCTGCCCATACCGATCATAGTCTGCCTTCGGTCCTATGAAGCTAATTTTTGGTGTTCCACTTGCGCTAGCGCTCCCAGCAGTTGGCTTGACAAATCCTGCCTGCTTCAAAGTTGCCTTATTAATGCTCCCACTTGGTTGCTGCTGGGTTTGTCCATTGGCTGTTGACTGAATTACTGTAGGATTTAAGGTTTGTGGCTTGTTTTGCATGGGTCTTGCTCCCTTCATTTTGTTCATATGAGGTCCTCCGCCTCCTCCCTGCCTTTTGAATCCAAATCCAGGCCCTTTGGAAGTCCCACCTTGGGCATAAGCTGTTACAGCGTTGTAAACAGCAGCGTCGTAATTAGTAAATGTTGGCGCTATACAAATGAGTACACGTTACTTCAATCACGACATGCAACAAAAATGATTTGACTTGGGCCTAATTAAACCGATTTACCCTTCGTTGAAGGTGCTTGCTGTGGCTGCGTAAATCCAGCATATGACGTTGTTCCAGTGACTCCTGCGGTGTTTGCAGTATACGTTGGATAAGCAGTTGATGGCGCCGCTGGACGGGGCGCAGGTTGGCCTTGAACCTTACCCGGTGCAGCATTCATTGCTTGACCTGCGTATGCTGCCGGTTGTGACTGCTGACTGTAATAATTTTGCTGCGCAGTGGCGGACTGCTGAGCAGGTCTTGTGTACCCACTGATAACGTAGGCATCAGCTGATGGCGTTGGATAAGCTTGGGCTCCTTGGGATACGGTTGGCTGAGCCGGAGGTGGATATGGCTGTGCAGTAGTGTACCCCTGATTTGTGGGCGTATACTGATTTCTAAATTTCAAAAACAAAAAATTAGTCAGTACACAAATAATAACGATATATTCAACATTCAGAAATACAAATCGTATTTTATTTACCCGTATTGTGTTCCTCCATGAGTAAACCCATAATAGTTGTTGGTAGCCATCTTCAAACTTCCAGCTTCGCCTTGTGACTTCCGTCACACAATCCTTCTTTTTCTTATACCCCTCTTTCAGTCGTCGTCAGTGAACGTGCCGCTTTCACCCTCTACTTTAATTTTCACTTCACTTTGCTTCACCACAAATTCACCAAACGTTGAGCGTGTTGGGTCTTCAACTGAAATGCAAAAAAACGCCGGTCTAAAATTATTACTTTACAAAAATTCACTTCGAAACTTTTATCAATACAACGCTAGAAAACCGACCACAACCAGTTAACAACCACTTCATTCACCAGATGATTAAACAACCAGTAAATACGTAACCAAATGAACTTTGATGATGACGCAAAATCATTTACCTAAAAGCAGAGTTGTGTGTTCTCAAGAAGATAGACGATTGTAGAGAAAAGTCGAGTAGTTTTTTGTCTTTTTTGGAGATGCACAACTTCACACTTTTCCCTATTCGCTATACATACTCTTCACCGTAAATGCGGAACAACTGATGAAAGAACGAGTGAGCATTTTAAGCATGCCACACACAAAAATGTACCTTGTCTGCACAAACCCCAAACAAATGAATGGAAAGAGTGTGCGCTACAAGAAGACAAAATGTATTTGTGGCATCGGGTTCGTCAAAGCATGGTGAGGATAGCCGTCTAAAATTACATGCTATCCCCTCTATGTATAAACGAGTGCCACGAAAGCCTCGAGATATTTTTGTCAACAAATGCCAAGAGTGACTGGTATGAAAATCATGAATGGTTATTTGGCGGGAATATGTTTTAAAAAACGCTTTTCTCAACTTTGCTATTGTGCAGCTGAATAAAGTGGATGAAGAAACATCAACTCTTTCACGGATTAGTCACGACGAATCACGATGCCCCAACTTTCATTCATGTAGCAAAGCTTGTAGATGAAAATTCTCAGTCCATTCTTTCTTTTACTCGTTTTGGTTTTCATGCAAGAAAATGAAAATCTTTTAGCGTAAGCGTAAATGCATGGAATTGAAAATTTGGAACCGAATAAAAATTCATTCTTTGCTGGAAATTGAATGAGTACTGTCTTTCTATTTACTTTTAAAAGCACGAAACTAACTTTCTTAACTTCATGTAATGTATTTCACTTTATTTCATGAAACTAGCTGTGAAAATTTGGGGGAATGCAGCACATACGAATTAGAGCATGCCAAGCAGCATCATGAATATGATCCATTCAAGTTTCTCAAAATGTTTCCCTTCTCATAATGGTGGAACGGTAGCGGAAAAAGAGTCACGAACTTCACTCCACAACTCTGGAGTATAGAGTTCGAGTGACTCGGATGGAACTGGAAGACGCTGAGTGAGTCACTCTGTCTCTCCCCCTTTTCTGTAAGGTGAAAACAACGGATGTGAACGAGCAAGAGGGCCGACTACGACCGGCCGACATGATTTTAGGGCCGACGGAAGAATAAGGGAAAAACTCTGAATAAATGGGATGAAGTAACCAGAGAAAAAAAACGTTTCATTGAAGAAAGCTCACTCTTCGATTTGCTTCACTGAAAGTCAACTCTCTCTCTCTGTTTACCAGGAAGAGGAGGATATTATATTTTCTACGGATTCGTCTCTGTGTGCAGCACACAAAATAGCCGTCACATTACACGTACCACAAATACACAGCAACACCTCAAAAAAAGCTTTGTGTGTGGTGGTGGTTGGTGGTTGTTTTGTGAATGTGATCTATGGGAAATACACAGCGAGGAGAGTGAGCGTGTATGCAATGTAGAGAATTGTGAAATTTTTGTGAGAGCCATGAAATGTTACTCATTCATTGAATAAAAAAGAAGGAGCTTCTCTCAAGAATGACAGTGAACGAAACATCGAGGAACTTGTCCTATGAAAAATTTGAGAACAGTGGCCCTTGCACTTGATGTGCTCCCACAGTTTTTAATGAGAGAGACGTGATTTTCTCTTCTCCAGAACTCCACAGAAGCTTGATTACGACATATACAAGGGAATTGTAATGAATCATGAGAAGTGGTTTGATGTTGTTTTCGTGTGCAGAGATTTATTAGGATCTGCCCACACACACACTTCGTCTTGATCATTTGATGTGTTGCTGTGAAGGAGAGAGAAGGTGGAGAGAGTAGAAATCTTGAATGACACTTTTTTGTGTTTGTCAGCAAAGAGGGATAAAAAAACAGAATATATCTTGGAAGAATTTTGTGAGCACAACAACCACCACTACAGAGCTGTGTAGTGAGAAGCTCTTAAGTGATATATTATGGCGTGAGTTTGTGTGTGTAAATGACAGGAAATGACAGAGAAATGCTGAGAGTTCTAAATGTGATTTGGAGGAGTTGTGAGATATGCCAAGTGAGATTTGTTTTGGGTGTGAGTGAACTTGAGGATTAGTCTTGTGTTCTAGTCAAGTCACAAAAGTGTGATAGAGGTGAGCCAGTAAATGCATAAAAGCAGGTGAGAGTTTTAAACTTATTTTTCTTATGATTGGTAACTGGATGAGATTGATTGATGGATTGACTGGTGACTGATTTCACAGCTGATGCATTCCTGACGGAGAAGAATGATCATCCAGGGGCTGGTGGACTAGAGTCAACAGTCTAATGAAGGACTAGAGTTTAGGAAGAGAATGATTCTAAGGATTAAAATGCGGAGTTTAGTCGCTTAGAGTTCTAGTGTGTAGTAAGTGACGCCAGCACTTCATCGTCAAAGTAGAAGCGGTGGAAGGAAATTGTATGAAAATGAAACTTGTTCACTAATTACAAAAGCTCGGACGTTGGAGAACACAATCCAAAACTTTGCTCACAAACGCTCAATCGTAGGTGGAAGTGAGGGCGTTTTACTGATTGCTTGACACGGTGCATGATTTTATCGAGATTACAAAATGGATTTCATCAGGTCAGTCTTCAATGTTATTCGGAGGACACTTACATATATCTCCATGTGGAGTTTGAATATTAATGAGGAAAGTTTAATTTCTGTAGATCGACACTTACTTCACTTCCTTTGCCGCCGCCCCCTCCTATACTCGAAGATAAAATTGGGTCTGGACTTCTTGATGATCTGGACAACTTGGGGCTAGAATTTGATGGGGATAACGGGGATAACAGCCCAACGGAACCTGGCTTGATTGCACCTCCCGAATCTCAGTCAGCTAACAATCTATTATATATTTAGCATACATTAGTTCTACCATACTTTTTTTCTGTTTTTGTAATTATAATACTTGCTTTGGCATGTAATTTTTGTGAATATATAGGTGGTATCACGGCCGACTAGATAGACATACGACTGAAGAGCGCCTTAGGACATACGGAAAGCCTGGATGTTATTTAGTGAGAGAGAGTGATAGGAAACCTGGGTCGTATGTTTTATCCTATCTTGGAAGAACAGGAATCAATCATTTCAGGTATCTAGCATGGGATACGAAGAAGGTGCTCGTCGTAGGACTCATTGTTGAATGCAATTTATCATATTGCAAAATGTTTTGGTAAATAGGATAACGGCTGTATGCGGCGATTTCTATATTGGGGGTCGGCAATTCGATTCTTTAAGTGACCTCGTGGGGTATTATACAAGTGTTTCCGATTTGCTAAAGAAAGAGCGTCTTATTTACCCAGTTCCCCCGCCAGAGCCCGTAAATGATAAAAAACGAGTAATAGCGATACTCCCGTACACTCGTATGCCGGATACGGAAGAACTCTCGTAAGTTCCTAGTTGGTGTCAATTTTGTGTTTCATTTTTAAGTTTGTCTTTTTAGTAATATAATACAATGTATTTGTATATGTAAATACTTAAATAGATTTCAAAAAGGGGATATTTTCTTTGTACACAACGATTTGGGAGATGGATGGTTGTGGGTCACAGCTCACAGAACTGGAGAACAAGGTTATTTGAGCTCACAGAACGGCACCTAGAGCAAAACACAACGTGATAGTCAAAGCATTTTTTTTTGTCACCAAACTAACCCATCTTTTTTTTCAAGGTGTCATATTTCGCGATTTGGTGGAAGATCTTGACGATACAATAGACCCCAATTCTGTATTTTCTTGGTTTCATCCAAATGTCACCAAAGAAGAAGCTGTGGATATGCTCGTTAAAGGTTAGATATTGCATCAAGTTTTGAGCTTACAATTTGAAATATCAATAAGAAGAGTTCAAATTTTTTTATCGAGCTACAAGTAATATATTTTGTATTTTACTTGCAATTTTAGCTGGTCCAGGAAGCTTTTTAGTTCGTCCAAGTGATAACTCTCCAGGGGATTACTCACTATTTTTCCATATTAACAATCAGATTCAAAGATTTCGAATCGAAAAGAAAGGTGTTCGATATCTTATGGGCGGAAGAACTTTTGAATGTCTCGAATCCGTAATTAATCGCTATAGAACAGAACAAATCGTGGAAGGACATACACTTGGACACTCAGTTAAAAAGGTAACAACTGTCAGTCATTAGTTATTCAATGGTAGATTTGAATGAATTGTGTTTTTTCCTGGAGGAATGTTGATTGCACCCACACACATTTTGCAGTGTGTGGGCTTTATTCCTATCATCAGCCGAATCAGTGTTTCCTATGTTTCAACTTGTCTTATTATCTAGGGTTTAAGTTATAAATGGAACATTGTATCAATGGATGGCTTACCTATTATTTGGATTTGTGGTGTAGATAAAAATGATGACTTTAGGATTGTTTATTACTGTTACTGATATCGATACTTATATATATAGCAAACCCAATCTCCACTCTTATCGACACTGAATTGGTATTTTGCTTTCCTCTCCTTATCTTGGGTTTGTAGTGTTTACCCTGTTAGTAATTGCCAATTACATCATAAGCACCGGACAGCTACCAATTTGTCTGGCTTTCATTGAGTTTTATTTTATGGGATAGAATGTCAAATTTTAGTGATGAGCAGAAGGAAACTGAAACTTCGTTTTTTGTCAAATTTGTGCATTGGATAGTTAAAATGATTAATTCAATTTGCGGGATGTTTGTTTATGCCGTTAATCCTCCACGAAAAAAATCTTGTGTACAGGGGGGCAACGCTTTGGAAGGAATATACAAACCGAAAGAAGTGAACAATCCAGAAAAGATATACGCCACATTACAAGAGTGTCGTGATACCGTTGGTATCAAGAAGATTGAAGGTACGTTTGTCAATGAAGATTGAGTGTTTATGGTTTGTCTTAAATAACCTTTGCTAATGCTAATAAGAAATCTGTATCTTACAGTTTGTAAAAAATCGGGATACCTGTATAAGCGAAATGAGAAAAACAAGAAATGGAAATCCATGTATTTTGTTCTTCAAATGGATGGCACAGATACTCACCTGATGATATTTGAAAGCCCCAAGGTAAACAGTGGTTTCAATTTTATGCAATGCCAATCCAGATTCCCGATTCCAGCTTCTCAACTGACATGAATATATTTGGAAACTTTGTAGAGAACAAAGCCAAAGGGTTTGGTGGATTTGGGATGCGCGTATTTATATCCACTCCACGACAGTTTCTACGAAAAACCGTTTTGCTTTCAACTCGTCGAGAGGGCACTACCTTGTTTAGCAACTATTACGTATTTGTGCTGTCCTAGTCAGGACGATCTACAGGTAATTGCGATTTTGCTTTCCCAAGACTTGCACTAAAGTGCTACTTCTTCTGATTGTGAAACGCACTCTTTTTGATTTTTAGGAATGGATCAGCGTTTTAAAGCCGCTTTGCGTTCCTCAAATGGCAAGGGCACCAAAAATAGCTAGACTTCGCGAGTTAAAATGTTTAACTTTGGGAATTTTGGAAGCTCATCGACTTCCATACAAACTTGTGCCAAATCCTATGTGTATTGTTTCCCTCAATCAAGTGAAGGTCGCAAAGACGAAAGTGAAAAGTGGATTTGATCCTGTTTGGGATGAAGAGATTGTTCTCGAGTAATAAGATATATTTATGGCATAATGCGCGAACGTATCTAAAGTTTACATTTTTATTAACACTCTCGTATGTTTTATTTAGTGACATTCCACCTGATGTACTCACATTTACTGTAACGGTTTTGAATAAGGGAAAGAGAGCAAAAGATTCTGAAGTGGCAGAGGTCACTATTGACTTGAGCAGTCTAGCCAATGGAGAAGAGGTAATTGCTAAGCTTCCGCTCTAATTAGTGCATGATTGGGATTTAAAATGTATAGTTGTGGATCATTTTACCTTGTTTTGCAGAAAGAAGAATGGTACTCCTTGAGTGGAATTACACCTATTGGTGAATGGGGATCTCTACGACTCAGAATCCGATATATGAATGATCTCATCATGCCATTGGAGGAATACTCACCTTTGAAGGAACTTCTCTTAGACACAAGACTGGAAGCTGTTCGTGCACTCGCTGATGTCTGTCACTCAAATCGCACAACCTTAGCTCATGCACTTCTGCGTATATTTCAGTACGTGGTTTCAGCAAGATATAATATATTTTCAATTGGTTTGGATGCTATATGTATTGGCAACTTTACTAAGGTTCACTAAAATATGTACCGTGCTGTTGTTGTAGATTTGAGAAGAAGGAAGCCGATCTGCTGTCGACACTTGTGGAGCAGGCGATTTTTAAGGAAGCAGAAACAACAACACTTTTTCGTGCAGACTCTCTGACGACAACATTAATGGACCTGTACATGAAAAATGTATGTGAAGACTTTCTTCACGCCGCTGTCTCCGAAACTGTAAACCGTATACTGGAGTCAAAGCAATCATGTGAGCTTAATCCGAGTAAAATAGAACCGGGCGGGGATAATTGTGCCAATGCAGAGTTTCTTCTAGTCGTACTGGATGAGATAACGGAAAACATATTTATGGCATACGATTCGTGCCCACCGTAAGACAAGATTATTTAGCACCTTGCTTTACTTGGACAGAGGTTTGTGTACCCAGGTAATGAAAATGGCTTGATTTGTTAGAACACTGAGATACATTTTTGGATGCATGCAACGAGCAGCAATGACAAAATGGCCGAATGAACGTTTAGTGAAAACCAGAGTCGTCAGTGGTTTCATATTTTTGCGTTTAATATGCCCTTCGTTGCTCAACCCACGTCAGTTTAATCTCGTATCGGGTAAGCTGGACACACACACGTTTGGTGTATCCAACGCTCTCATCATGTTTATATCTAGTTCTAATTCGATAAATGTTGACTCATTTGCATCTTGTGTTTCATAGAACCTCCTCCACAAATGGCAGCACGATCATTAGTGATGATAGCAAAATGTCTTCAGAATCTTGCAAACCTTGTGGAGTTTGGTGGCAAGGAGCCGTACATGGAAGTTGTCAATCCTTTTATATTGAAGAACAAAGAGAGAATGGTGGTTTTCCTAGATCATTTGTCGGTATGAAAACAATTAACCATGTTTCTAAACTATAATAATCAACAGAAATTAGCAAATCTACCAAAAAAAACTGTTGTATTAATTGTGTCTGTTTAAAATTTTAAATGGTAGAATAAGAAGGAGAGACCAGAGCCGGAGGAGCATTTAAAGCTGCAAGGAGATCCTGCACGGGATCTTAGCGCGTTACATCATATATGTGTGACTGGTTCCAAGGATTTACAAACTATGAGTCGGTCTCAGGTACAAAGTGCTTTATGCTCTCTGTGTTTATTCGTTAGTATTTGGTGAGCTAACGCTAAACAGGTGAATTTTTAATCAATTACAGCCAACGATAAAGAAGTTAGTGACTGTCACGGAAATGCTTAGTAAACACAAACAGAAGTACCGTGAAATGATGAGGACGTAGAACTGAGTAGACACTCGAATAGGAAGGATTTGTGAATCGTTTTAATTGACATGCCATAGATGAATTGTGAAAGAAGTGACCGGACTTCCAGAGGATTTCCATTATATAATATAATCGTAAAATACATGTAGGTAGGTTATAATTATATTTTTATTTGGCAATAGCTCATGTTCATGGATTGCTCTTACTAAACAAGTCACTAAACTACAGTTATTGTGACACATTGTATAGGTGATGCGTACTAAATTCGTATTTTAGTATAATATACAATTTTGTCATTGATGATGTCATTCACTCGAACAATTAGCTAGGCATAAATTATATTGGAGTATAAAGATTTTTATGGTGGAATAATCGTCTTACTCAAGTGTACCAGATACATCTTACTAACCTTTGTAGAAACGTTTTAAAATTACTGCACCGCACTCCCGCCCGACACTTATTGGTTTCAGTTGCCGTTTCAGAAGGTATTCGCTATGTAGGTATTATTAGGTATACTACTATATTGATAATATATTCTTTGCTTTTATATTTGTGCTTTGCACAAAAGTTTTGTATACGTTGTTGGTTCAGTGTATAATTAGTTTCCGATCTTCAGATAATATTCGATAAGGGGTTTCTGAGTCTTGAATATTGGTAATAGGCAACATGTTAATTTATGCAACAGATTAAAGCTGCCGTGAAGAAGTTTGATATTCATAAAAATGATTAAATCTATCAAGTATATAGGTATGCTTCATCATCATCGTCGTTACTGGAGGATTGTATTTCTTTGTTGTAGTCTATTTTGATAGATAAGAATATGATACAGGTAATACGTTCTGAGCTAGCCGACATGTGCAACAAAACACTGGTAACTGCGAGAATGTCATGTGCTGCTTTTTTGTTATTTTATAATATTGCCTCCCATTTAACAAGTAATGCATAGTTCTTCAGTTTCTGCCATGTTGCTTAAAAGTGTTTGGAGTATAATAATATGTATTATTTTTATCCGTTGCGGTGCGATTGCATCGTAAAGTCATTTTTTCCATATATGCTACTAAACTAATCATACAAAAAAGTTTCTCATGATACTTTACAAATGGACTGGACCAGTGATTAAATAAACCTTTTTGGGTCAAAGTTTCTCTCTCGTTTAGTATGTTTTATTATCACCGAAGTAAAATGAAAAGTACTCATGATATGATTGTCGTCGTTAATTAAAACAAAGTGGTTCACATATTACTTACATTATGTATATGATTCATATAAAATTGCGAAAAATTACTCGGTTTATCGCTATTAATATTAAAAATGTTAACATCATATATAACATAGTACAATTACATATTCAATTGGTATTACTAAATATTGAATGGCGGAATTTTCTTTTCTTGTCAGGTGCTCCCGCGTTCACACATAGGTAATACAGATTTTACAATTCAATGCTTCAATTTATTTCTCGAATGAATAAGGATGTTTAAATTAGAATATAACTATACATTCAGAATTGAGCTATTGTTTCATATTGCTGGTTAGCTACATAATATGTATCGCCTCTCCTTTAGATTGCCGTCCTTGAGGACGCAAAACTACACCGGTTTATTACGCATATCTTTGCAAATATTTTCATTCAAATACATTTACATACCGGACAACACTCATGTCAGAAATGCGAAATGGGCTAACAACGTACTGGACCGTTAAAGTATAAAAAGTGCAAAACATCATAGTCACATATAGAAGCCCTTGTTGTGCATTCGGTCGTTTCGGACGTTGTTGCAGTCCGCAGCATTTATAAGTAACACTTGTGCCTTTGAGTTTCATGAACGATAATAATATTATACTGTTTCTTATATCATTTATGTACTTAACTACTACATGAATTTGTATCAAACAAAAATCTACAATTCTGTGCTCATTTCATGACGAGTGCGTGGACTGGAAGACGGCGTACCACACTTTATTATCTGCCCTGGTGAAGGAGTAGAAGAGGAAGCATGAAGGTGGCTGGTTTTATTGCTTGAAGAATGGCTTATGTTCACCACCGTGTTAGTAGAGCCCTGAAACAGTGCAGGCATTTCATATCAACACACCACGTTAGTTGGTTAAAATTCATAAAAAAGTATACACATATCATTGGTGAAAAAATTGCATTATTGTACAAAATTGCATATATTTGACATAATATTTTACACAGTATTTTAGTATGTAGTTACTTCTAGTTTTAAAAGGTGTTTGTAAAGTAATTAGAAGAATGAAAATAAATACCCAATTGCAATGAGCCGGCACGTCGACCCGTCGCTATCAAAAGTCATAACGTACTTGTGCAATATGAATTGTTTCAATGAAGCCATTAAAAGGTACACACACGCCAAGTACGCGTACGATGCGTTGGTATTAGTAAAAGGAGTAGGAGCGATAAACTGTACTTTTTTAGATCGTTATAGAAAAGCTAGAAACTTGATAGTACGATGAAGGACAAGAAGGATCCGCTTGGATAGTGTACAAGTTGTCGTCACAATTAGTAGCAGTGGGAGTAGGAGTACAATTACGGTCATAACCGTACATCAACCTCATCATTTCATGTTGAGACTGCTGTTGAATAAAATTGCAAAAAGTGGATGTTATCAATTAGTTTCTTTCTATTCATAAGAATGACCAAGCAGAATGCTTGACATCTTGCTGCTATATTCTTGCATTTTGTGAAGTGAAAGCAGAGCGCTTTTATGTGCACTAAGGTTTGTGTGCTTACTTTCTCTCTAAAATGTGCACATGAGCACTAGAAAAATGTATGTACATTAGATGTGCTCGTGTGGAGGAGCGTAGAGGCCTGAGGAAAGTTGAAAGAAGGCTTTGATGTGAAATGATACTTACAAGATGTTTTAAGAGAAAGACCTCATTTAGCTACACTAATACTATTAGAAGTAGGAGTGCGAGAAACTGGTAAGTGAACGGTGAAGTGAAAACAAATATTACGCAACAGAACGCACTACAGAAAGTTTGCTTGCTTCTTAAATACACACATTATTTGTATCTCTCAGCGCAAAACCCACAAAAACTTGGAAACTCACACTTATGTAAAATAACGGTGACATTGTATTAGCGGTGAAAGTCGTAATATTTCATTCTGACGGTTGACGACGTTCACGTTAAAGTCGAGTTCGAGTGCTGGTCAGTAAAGGACCTAGTATCATTTCGAGACTAGAAGAACGTTCTCGGCTCCCCCTTTGTAAATGGACAGGCTCTTGTATATAGACCGTGGTTGTGGTCGAGGTGTTTGTAACTGGAGTGAGAATGGAATTGGTTGATGTGGTCGAGGATGTGGAAACTGGTATTGGACTACTTTCGAACTGACTGATGAGCTCTTTAATGGGAACCCCATTAATCAAATGTCTGTGTGCTTTCAAATTGCTATCATTGTGGCTTCTGCTAGTTGACAAGGATGTCATTCTGTCTAGCGTTGTGGCAGTCCCTGGCTTCATGTCAAAATAGTTGGGAGCTTTTGGATAAACGCCTACACCTGCCGCTCTTGTAGCTCGCAGAGTGCTCGAGTCTATAGTTGTGAACTACAAAGAATTGAGATTGGAAAAGACTCTGTCACAATACAAATCATTTTTTAGCTCGACAATTAAACAAAATCATACCACACGGAGTTAATTGTTGGTCTACAGAGAAAGTCAGTCTAATTCATATCTGAAGGAAAAAACACTTGCTAAAATGACAGAGGGGGTTACGTTTAACTACGTTGGCTATTACATAATGATTTAAACTTTAGGGTTAATGAATCTTCTACGAAAGACCGAGATACGTCTACTAATCTTAATTATAGAAACATAATAAACAAAAACAGTCGCAAATACGGCTGCACAAATGTCGGAGAAAGTTGTAATTAAAAAGCTTACAATACGTTTATGCAAATGTTACAGAGGCATGCACGAAGTAATATATCTGTATACAAGAATAGTTACTAAATGTTAAAGAAAGAGTAAGTAAAAGTGGCTTCCTAAATGCATTAAGCTTACAGAAGGATAGTATTATAGACTATAATTTATAGTGTTTGATGCAACGGACATGTACATACATGCACTAATCGATAATTGTGGTTTAATGTTTTAGTGGTGATGATAAGGCATGCTTTTCCAAAAGTGACTACTTATGTACATGCAATCAACTAGCTACGCATGTTAAAACGAGCATTCTCGTCAATTCAAGAACAAACATCATGCAAGCTACTATTACTGCAGCTTGAGCGTGCGCCCCATTGGGACGTTGCTGAATCAAGGTATCTTTATCTTTACCCAGTTTTGATGGTGAGCTTTGTCGTCAGAGGCTGGTGTCGACGTTCCATAATGGTATTTGGTAAGGGATCCTGTGGTTGACACGTTGCTGTACGTGTGATTTGAACTTGAGCCGTTGGTGGCGGAGGTGACCGGAATACTCTTCGTTTGACTTCTAGGCAATGTGTAACTCATACTACTGAAGTTCTCGCCCCTTTTTGTATAACATTGTGAAAATTGATATATGTATAGATATGTACATAATTCGAAAGCACGGTAATTACGAAATCAAATAGTTACTTTAAAAAGAAACCATACCGGTAATATTCATGGTGATCGGTTCCTAGCCCAGAATCACTGTTTTCATGATGCGAGTCAACCTTCTGGCTGTCAGGAGACTCGGACGGCGAAGGGTGCGTGTACCCATTACTAGGATTGGTGTGATGAATTTGAGTTCCAAAACCACTGGTTGTGTTATAGTTTTCAAAACCAGGCAGACCACATTTGTTCATGTTTCCTGCAACGACTCGACTTGGAGGTGGAGGTACCACAAAGGTGTGCGAGGGGACGTGTTGACGTCCACTGGTAAAGCTAAATGTGAAAATTACGGTCGTTTAGATAGTCAATTCCTTGAGAAAGACTAAAAAAGCCATTCATGTATTATTGAGTTTTCACCTCGTGTGCAAAGAATCGTTGGTAGAAGGGTTGGTAGTATGATTTCCAACTCCAGAAGAAATCTGAGTCACTGAGTCTTGGCTCAGCGCCCCGATCTTTGGAGAAGAGCTGTGATGGCCCGGCAGTGTGCCATTTGCCGGAGGAGAGTATGGTGGAGGAGGACTATCTCCCGAACTTGGGAGTTCCGACTTAACATCGGGCACGATTGTCCTACAGATTTTATGTGAAAAATTCTTTGAAATACTAAAAGGGGTACATTTTAATTATTTGGCACTTTTTTTGTATCAATTCAACATACTGTGACGATCCAGGGCGGAGAGTTCCAGTGCCGGCTGATCTGGTACTCTTAATACTGCTATTATACCGGACTTTGGTTCCCTTCACAAGAGAATTGGTTTCCACTTTCTTATATGGAATCTCTCTGAGTTGTTCCTGGGACATTCCATCGGTTTCAACCAAGTGGAAATCCAAATGCTTTTTAAGCTCACCAGGAATCCTTTCTTTGGGTGACTTGGACCGCTGGCTTCGCTTGTGCTTTCTCTTGTTGGCATATGAAGCCTCTGATTCGGTTTCCAAACCACTATTCATGTAACCCGACTTTCTCAAGGACTGTGCTCCAGTACTGGTTCCAGCAGCACCTGATGTTGTGGGCTGTTGTGAGGTAACAGGCGTCGCCGGTATCACAGAGGCATGCTGCACAGCACCGGTGGCTGCGCTGCTCGACTGCTTTCTCTGTGCCTCTCGCCACTGTATTTCAGAATCCACCATTTCATATCTGCTGCTACTGCTATGCCTGTGCTTATGCCTGTGTCTGTGACGGTGATGATGGCAGTTTTCGGAATCTGATCCAGAATCTCCGCGTCTGGAGTTCTTGTGTCGTCTTTTACTGTGGTGCGACCTTCCTGACGATCTTGAGATCTCGCTTTCCTCGTCAGAGCATTTACGACTACTTCTGTGCCTGTGTCTGTTGAATGGGGCACAGTAAGAATTTACATAAGGTTGGCTTATCCTGATAACAAGTTGCGATGTAATGATTTTTATTTTTAAAAAAGTCTACAGACCTTCTGTGTGATCTGGAATCAACGGAACTATTACTTTCAGCACTTGCTGACCTCTTCCTTTCTTTATGCTCTCTACTCCAATCGCGGTCCCTGTTTGATGAACTGTTTCCTCCGACACCTGCAGATCGTACGGATCTTGGACTCGGAACAGAGTAAGAACCTTTCTTTTGGCTTCCAGTTGAATTAGGCACAGGCCATGGTGCACTTCGGATACTCCTCGGAGAGTCACATCGGGTCATTTGAGCCATTGAATTGGTTCGGTACATGCTTGATCTACAAGTAAAGCGAAAATTAGTCCAGAATTCGTCATCGGCACCATTGAGGAGTGGAGCGATCTAATTATATTTCACAAAAGCAATCAACTCACGTTGTGGTAACTGGTTGAGGCACAGCAACAGTTTTATTCACCCCATTGGTGGAGGTGCCTCCACCTTGGCCTGTGTCATTCGCACCACTCTCACGAACTTCCGGTGCTGTGAGAAAATCAAGGTGAACAATTGAGATGATTTCATGATAAAAATGAGGATCGCATATAGAGCCCCTTATTACGTATTGTGTGAATGCAAATATAATTTATCGCAAACCACTGAAATCAAAGTCCAATCAAAACTTATCATTTATGACTAAATTACAACAATCATGACATTCCTATTTCATAAGCGCAAGATGGGGAGAGTGATATACTCAAAAACAGGTTAAGACAGGGCATAAACTTCAATTAGGATCATAATTTAGATAAGGGCATCACAGAGAATAAGAGATAGAGATATGATTTATTTTCACGTATTGAACAATGTCACGATGAGTAAAAATTACCATCTTGAGCTCCCTCCACAATACGTCTGGTATACCGTCGACTAGGCGTTCGAACAAATTGTGGTTGAGCTCTTCGTCGAACTGATGTCTCACTACGGCCACTAAAAATCATGGAAAACATTGCATGAGTAGATGAGAAGAGTTGATTTCCTTCACTACGTAATCCTCTGTGCAGAATAGAATAGCTGAAAAATTAGCAAAACTTCGTCTGTCTGTACCTGTCTCTGAACCTGGCATTTAAAGAGTTCAATTTGGCACTGTTTGTCGTGGTCGTGGGAGCGACTTGGACCAATCTGAAGAATGCATGATGCTCCACGGAACAGCGCCACAAGTGTTTGCACGCTGCTTTCGAAGGCGTTTCAAACCCATACGTTTGCTCCTCATTCTGTTGAGTTACAATAAATGATGATCTCATAATTACTCGGCAAAAGCAAACAAGCCAGGCTTGATGAACACATCCCCTATCCACGGAATTAATGAGATTTCTTAATCGTGATAAAAATGACAATCCCAAAATCTCTCAATGTATTTCCTAGTATCATTAAAAATCATTCATCGTGAATGCGTACTCGTGTTGTTCATAGAAGTTTCTTCAAGCACGTATAAATCAATCTTTTGTACTTGCGAAGAAAAAAAAACTTGAAAACATGAGCATGTCATAAAGAGACACGATGCGACCCTCATTCCAAACAATGATTATGATGCGTCTCACTCACATTGTGATTTGGGTTAAAAATAGTAATAATATGAAACGCATCAAAATATAAATAAAGCTATTCATTTCATGATGATGCACATAAAAATTACAACAATAGCATCGTGTGAGGAGTGTAAGCCGCAAGGTATGTACATGTAAATACGTGGAATGGAAAAACGGAACGGAAAAACTCGTAAAAACACGTATATATGAATTGGCATGACGGACATGGAAAAACGGAAAAAGGGTTATGGGGCAATAAGAAACACATTTTTATATACAAAAAGAATCAAATTACATATCGTGGAGGTTACAAGTCAATCACTCACAGATTCATTGTTAATATCCTAATAATTTTATAATTTTATCAAAATCAAATCAAATTCCTACAAAAAAAGAAATTTTAGCAGTTTGTACTTACGCGTTACTACCCAGTACCTACCGAATACAAATCTATCCTCAATTAATATAATTTTAAAGCTAAAAACCG
>JAHZMW010003805.1:0-10958 GCA_027743745.1 Alloscopus bannaensis
GGATTTATGACCACTGGCGTCCACAACTTCCGGGGACAATCTTCACTCTCGCAAAAAGCTCTGAAGTCAGCGAATCTGATTTGAACACCGTGCTCCACCTCGATGACCCCATGACTTTGTCGGAGGTGGTCAATGAGCTTATCATGATTCTTGGGGTGCGCCAGGAACTCGCAGTCGAAGTCAAGCAGTTTGCACAGTCTCAAAGGCCTGAACCTATAAGAACATGTTTTCGCATGAACCGAAGCTTGTCCCTTCGGAACCTTCTCCTCACATCCGAACTCGGCGTAATGACATTCCAGCGGGATGGCCTCGATAAGTGTTTCCACAACCCTGTTCCGAATTCGCTCTTCCGAAAACTCCGCCCGACATTGGGGGCAGCATCCAGTGTTAAACTGAATTCCGGAGAGACAACTCGCACAAATTGGGTGGCCGTTCACGCACTGGTACACTTCCGCGAGTGGCAAGTCAAGGCAAATTGGACAGAGGAGATGCTCAATCAGACTTTTGTCCATGGTTTGAATATTTCAAAGACCGTTTCTGCACCAATAAATTCTTGACAAGAATTCTCGCCTCTTTTGTGAGAACAAGCCGCAAAACGCTATGGCTTGTCTAATGAAGAATAGCTTTCTGTCAAAACTTGCTCACATATAGTATACTTGAGTTTTTTATAAATGTAATTTTAAAAATTCACTCATACCTCACAACTGAAGGTTGCAAGTTTTACTCCACACAGATGATGAAGTGAGAACGACGGCTTACGAGAAACACCGAAGTTGTGGGCTTAGGTACATAAAAAATACGTTTTTTGTGTTGCAAGCTACACGACGAAAATGAGTAAAAATGTTTGTGTTGATAAAAAACAAAGTCTGTTGCGTGTGTGGATTTAGGGATAAATTCATGTGGTGAAGGCTGATGCAAAGGTGTTTTTGGACAGCAAAGCTAAACCATGCATTTGTCATGATTTTTTAAGCGTATGATTACGTACTCTGTATGAAAGTCCGGAGGAGGTGACGCAGACTTTGTTTTCTGGCTAAAGGTCTGCGATGAGATTACTCAGAATTTTTTTTGGATGACGGCATTCTTTAGAAGAAAACGTTTTTTGAGCGGTCGTATATAGTAAATCGGCGAGTGATGAGATCATTTATTTATTATTGTAATAATGCAATTGTATGTAATTTGTATATTTATTGCATGCTTTATTCAACCCATTTTTAATGCATTGATATTTTTCAGATTACAAAGATTTAAACACTTTGTTAATAATGAATGACTTTGTTCACTGATTGCCAAACAAGTAGCCTTCCTCCGTGTTGATAGGGCTTCGAGGTGGTGAGTCACAGTCAAGGACGGGGACACCACCGCAACCGCTGACCATCCCTATGTTCCCGATGCGAACGCGGTGACTGAAAATTCGGTACGCGGAGGCGACCACGCTGTCAGCCCCGCGGTCGGTGTAGAGTTCCCTCTCTGTGTTGACGATGCAACGGAGGAATTTGACGTGACCACTAAAAATAAAACAGGTATTTTGATATTTTATTTAAAATGCTACCTATTCATGCTCATCTTGTAAAAAAATGTTATTTGCAATGAACCAGCAAAATTGACTGTCCGTCTCCCGTCCAGTCATTCCAGTCACGACATTGAGGTACTCGGCGGTACACGCCTTGGTCACTTTGCTGAGGAGCAAAGACCTCCTCCGGAGCAATGAGTAGTACATCATCAAAAGCGGGTTGTCTTCCTCCCAGCAAGCGGTCCTGCTAAATCCACGAACATAGTTTGAAAGGAACAACTGCTTCGCGTGAGTCTCACTGTGGGCACAAAGGTTATTTACGGTTTCCATGATGCATGTCGTTGTGTTGATGATGTCTCTGAAACCAACATAGTATATTTACTAGTTTAGTGCACATTTTACAAAATAATAATTTAAATATTAAAATTGAAAAATTACTGGCAACGTAGGAAATGCGCAGTATCCACGAGTTGGACACATTGCCGGATTTTTGAAGAGCAGGCCTGCCGGTCGCTCGGAGACAGGGGTCGCGTTTCCGGTATATGGAGGCCGAAGTCACTGGATTGAGCTTTTACATCAACGAAACCAACCAAAGCTACCAAGAGAACGCCAATACTAACGCTGAGGACCTTCATTTTGAAACCGAATTCGAAAATAAAATGTTAAGCAAAAATATTTGCGAAGGTATAACCAAAAAAATACTCCTCTCGCTTCAGCCTCAACCGATGAAACTAGAGAACCAATCTTTACACGTAACCTAAATTTTTAATTCAATCATTACAACACTCCTAGTGAATGATGGTAGTTATAGCTGGTGGAAAATTAATTGGACCACAATTCCACTACGATTTGCCAATCATCAATTGTATGGATCAAAGGTTAGATAATAATATCTGCTCAAGTTTGAGATTTGGGACCTCAGTAGGCTGTGCTGTGATGTTCTTTGGCAAATCAAGGAAAAACAAACCAAGAATGAATAAAGGAATGAGAAGCTTCAGTCATTCGCATTTTTTGGGGTTATCATGAAATCGCTGAAAACTGACATTGAGGCTTGAACTTGAAGAACTTATTTATTTTTTTCTGTATCTTACATTTTGATACCAAACCAAATTCTGTGCTTCTTATGTCTTGCGATTCAACTGGAGAAATTTATTTATAAAAAACGCTTATTTATTACGTAGCAGAAAATTTGCCCTTCGCTCAAATTCATCTTGAAAACACACGTTCCACATTTTAATACAAAACTTGTTTCCAACACGAATTTGCATGTCTACTTATTTTTAATTTTAGAGACTAATCTGACAGAGTTTAAATGCCTTGATTGACTATACGTATCGCTCTTCTGTATTTCCGTAAGCCGGAGGATTTTGGGGATCACAATGCAGCACCTTTTGGGCCTCAACACAGCCCTGCATCCCGGAGTCATGTGCCTGAGCCATGTGGCTAAATATTTTATAAGCTTTGTCCACAATGTTGTCTGCTCTCCTTGTTGAGTACATTTTCCGCTCGGTGTTCACAATGCAACGGAGAAAGACGACGTGACCGCTATAAAAGCAATAAAATAAGTATATATAGCAAACCCCTCATAATTATTAAGGAAAGTCATATAATTCAATTATTTCACTGACCAACAAATTTCCTTCTCTGACTCCCCCCCATTCATGGCCACAACCTTCCCCAAAAATTCTCGAGCGCATTTCTTGGTCACCGTGCTGATTTGAGAGGCCTGCTTCCTGAACCAAGCATATTGCGGAAGGAGGAGGACCGGATTGTCATCCTCGAAACAAGCGACTCTCGTAAACATTCTGGCGTAATTTGAGAGGAACAACTGGCGGTCCACATGCTCCCCTTTTTGAGGGCAGTTATTTGCGACAGCTTCTCGAACGCAGGTTGTCGCATTGATGACGTCACTGGAAATACACAAATTGAAATCATAAATTGTTTTACGGAGTTATACCAAAAATATATATTTTTAGCATTTTGAGACTTACGCGCATCGCATTTGAGGTACTGCAATCCTGTCCAAAGGCTGCTTGCATTGACGAATTTTAGACTCGCAAGAACCATGCAAAAAGTCTTCTTCATTTCGAATTCTCGGATTGCGTCTTGCCCCGGATGCGACTTCAAATAATAGGAAGCACAAACAAACTCCAAACAAAATTCTGGTCAACAGAGTTTGATGCATTATTGAAAGTTTTTTGTGTGTAAAAATATAAACTTAATAATACAAGTTTAATTCATTAAAATGTGTGGAATCAGTTCTCACAGTATTTGAGACACAAATTTGTCATCAGCATGAATGCTGATTCAAGACTGCCGAGAGTGGACTGAGTTGAGAGCCAAACCTGCTGGATATCATTCATTAAAAAAGTTGTAACGTTGTGAGAATTTTGTCTGGCCTTGGCTACACGTTACATTATGCGTTTATCAACCATGAGCACACTTTTTGATATATTTAAAAAAAGCATTGCAAAATTTATGATCGTTGTTAAGTATAGCGGATCGTTACGTTTGTTGAAAGAAAAATCAGGGATGAGATTTTATTCCAAAATAGTAGTAAAATTTGCTTACACTATTTGTTAAAAAAATGCGAGACAATTTAACATTTTGAAGAGCTTGCAGCTTAGATCACCTTTTATTAATGGCTTCCATAATAATCTCTTCCGGGTGCAGTGTCCGTTGAGAATTGTTTCACGTGCCTGTCAATTCATGCACGAAAAAACTTCTTTGAAACATCCAACCTCGTTTTAAAAACTTGCACTAGTTTTCTTCCAATTCTGATTAGATTAGAAATTCATCCTTTAGGAGACAATTCAAGCAAAGGCAAAACTTATTTATCAGATTCATCTCAAATAACAATGAATGATTGATTGTATGTTGAATTTATGTACTCAGGTTAACTATGGAATAATAATAATTTATGTCTTGCTAGGTGGGATTGATTCAACAGATTGAATATAGTATTGAAATAATGTAGGCATTTTAATTTCACGTAATTTTCAGATAGTAGTTGTCCTAATGGAGCAACACCGTCTCTTAATCAATTACCGAATTTGATAAAAATAGTGAACAGATTTGTCAAAATCTAAATATTTTATGCGAAAAATAGCTTACCAAACTGTGGTTGATCAGCTACAAACTGCAGTCTACCTTTGGAATATTCACTTTCTGTATTCAGCTGTACATAAGCCGTACTACTTCAAATTTATAACAAGTTTAACTTTAAACAAAATTGTATTTGATCATTTTTTGCCGTCTTATGCTAAACTATGCTGTTTTAGGCGTAATTCTGCTCCTTTATTCTAAATTATGATTCTGCGGTCGACTATCATTATGCTTTTTCCCTTTTCAAAGTCAAGTGAATTGGATATTGTTACTTATCCGTGCACCATTTCCTAGTACCATGGCATAAGTAAAAATTGATTTAAAAAAATTATGCCAATGCTTTTTGACTTGCCTTATAACTTTGCTGTTGTTTCACGAAATAAAAAGCTGATGTGTTACAAGCTCTTATTACAAACTCAAAGCTCACCAATTCTCTCAAAGTCAGAGCAAATACCAAATGTGTTCTCTCATCATCGTCAACCCTTCCACCAAACTTGTCCCAAACTGTCACTTCTCCTCTCTCAGCTCAATGACTTTGTGGGAAGCAAATCCACGACCTTGGCAGACACAAGGCAGAACAACATGTGAGAAGTTGCATTTTTGCGAGATTTATTTTTTTGCAGTTTTTAGAACCTCTGTGCCTTCAATTAAATACGAGGCTGTGTTCCACTTTGGAAAAATGTGACTTTTATATCACTCAAACTTGGAGGAGACACGGCATAAGAAATAATTCAACTTATTATTTAGTTTGTGCAAAATCCCAGGTAAAAATGTATTTTCAAATTACTTACATTATACTACACCCAAAATCAAAATAATACTTTTTCTGTCTCCAAAGCTAATCCCGGAATACAAAATGGACAACGAGTCCATCTCGAGAGCAGCGTTGGGCAACGTAGTTTCCCTTGGCACACTGTACGACGCTCGGTCCGACAAGTTCTGCCGGAGGTCCATCTTCAAGAAGCGGATACCTCCTGAGGCGTTGACCCTGATGGACGCGGACTCCTCCGACATCCAACTCGTGTACTCGGATGACTTCGCTGAAAAGTTCCACAATCTCAAAGTGGAAGCCGAACTTCAAGTCTCCATTCTCGGGGGCCTCTTCTCCGTGGTAGGTTGCGGGGAGTATTTGAGTGACCAAAAGAAGTCCAGTCGAATCATCAAGAGCTCCCTCATCTACAACGTGAGGACGAAGGAGGAGAGCGTCAACATTTACCACGAAGACCTCAAAGAAGCTTTTGCCATTGACGCTGTCCAAACCGGAGCCGCAACTCATGTCGTCGTCGGGATCTCTTGGGGAGTCAACTCGGTGCTGACTTGCAGCTATAAAAATCGGGAGAACCGGGACCTCAAAGAGATTTCAGGGAACCTGTCAGCCCACCTGAAAAAGGCAAGCTTATCCATTTCTGGGGAGGCATCCGTTGACTTGGAGGAGGGGGAGAGTGGAACCGGCACCTCCTACGATATCCGCATGTTTGGCGACATGCTCCCGAGAAAGGAAGACTTGCCGACGACCACGAAAGGGGCTTTAGCGCTGATGAAGCAGATGCCGAGCTTGGTCGCGGGGTGCAACGAAGGGAAAGGGAAGCCTTTAACTTACACCCTCCTCCCCCTACGAGAACTCCAGGACTACCTCCAATTCCAGTCGAAGGCTGACACGGTCGTCAAAACTCTGGAGAAAGAGAGCCTTCTCCGAGTCGTGAAGCTGTTTGACTCAATCGCGAAGGCTCAGCAGAGACTCCACGACTTTTGTGAGGACGCTTCGGAAAGCCAATTCTGCGTTCGGGATGTTGACATGGAGAGGATCACGCATTTGAAAAATGAGGCCGAATTGGAGGAAGCTAGATTTAGGTCGAAGCTCTCAAAAACGTTGGTGAAAGTCAGAAGCGGGCAGGCGGAAGTGGTGGCGGTGGAAGACCTAATCAAAGAATTTCAGGAGAGTGAATATTCTCCGGGGAAGATAACCTCCAAACTGGAGTCTTTGGAGGGCATCATGGAGCGGGTCAACTTTGCCAAGGCCCTCGTGGCCAAGGGGGTCACTTACATTGGTTTCCGGAAAAGTTTAGACGAAGAAATTTTGAAACGGTTGGACGACAATGCATACGTCCTATACTTCAACATCAACTCGAAGACCGAGGATCCACATCGGTGGGCAAAGAACAGACAGCTTTTCTTTGTGGAGTTGGCGAACCAGTTGGAAGGGAGCGGGTGCCGGTTTTACGTAGTGGACTGCGACATTCATCCAGGACTCATGCCCAAAAATTGTTCCAGTTGTGTGCAGGTACTGATAATTTTTTGTTTGTCACTCATACTCGTGAGAGTACAATTTTCGCATTTTTTGCAGGTGATCAAATCCCTCAAAGTGATTACCGAGGACTTGCTCGCAGACAACGAGGCCTGTGCCAGCATCCCACTCGCGAAGCTTGTGACTGGAACAGTGAAACTCCTCCACAAGCCCAAAAATCTCCACCCTTTTAAGATACGATGCACCGGAAATTCCTGTGACCCTGCCGCCGAGTACAGGTGGAAATGCAGCAAGTGTAAATTCCACCTTGAGTGGGGCCTTGATAACCACGTCTACTGCCAATGCGGAAAGACCCCTGTCAAATTGATAGAGTTCAAATGTCCCCATCCAGACCACGGGGTTGTGTTTGAAAAACACGAAGATTATTACCTAACCGAACTCCTTAGAAATATTGCCCCGCGTCCAAATATTTCATGGAACACGAAACCTGGAGTGATTAATTTGCTGATCCTCGGTGAAACTGGAGTGGGCAAGTCGACCTGGATCAACGCCTTCAACAACGTTGTCAACTACGAGACACTGGACGACGCAGAGTTTGGAGAACTGCGTACCCTGATCCCTTCCAGGTTCACGACTTATAACAACAATTTCGAGGAAATCACCGTTAAAACCAAAACCGCCAACAGTGAATTCGAAGAAGTAAGTGAAGACTGCCCATGTCGCATCTACCGAATTAAGGTCGGCAACGACACAACTATCCAATTCGTTGACACTCCAGGAAACGGCGAGCCTCGTGGCATGGAACAGGACAAAAACTTTCAACATATTTTTACAAGCATCAGCCACCTGCGCAAACTTCATGGGATTTGCATCCTCCTCAAACCGAACTCGGGACTCACCCCTATGCTCAGGTATTTCATCAAAGAACTTCTCGCCAATCTCCACCGAGACGCGGCGAAGAACATTGTGTTCTGCTTTACCAACTCGAGGGCCACTTTTCTCCGACCTGGAGACTCTCTGCCAGCCCTGAAACATCTCCTTGAGGTGGAGACAGCGGTCGAGATTCCAGTCTCGAAGGATACTGTCTACTGCTTTGACTCTGAAGCTTATCGCTACCTCGCCGCCATCAAGAACGAGGAGCCGGTGACCTTCGACGAAGACGAGAAGCTTAGCCTTATCAAAAGCTGGGAAAAATCGAGCAGTGAAACGCAAAGGTTATTGATACATATCGAGGCGCTTCCCGCCCACTCGATTGAGTCAACACTGAACTTTAGGTACACCCGTGAAACTATCGTAAAGCTTATCCAACCGTTGGTGTACAGCTTCAGCAATCTCCTGCACAACAAAGGGGTCATCGAGGACAAGAAAAATAACGTGGAGAACATGTCACATCATGAGTTCCTCATGAGCCCGTACATGGAGGACACAATGTCAAAGGCAGACTGGTTGAAGTGCCCGAGGCCCTTCGAAATCAAGCAGAAGATACTCGAAGGGTGGCGAATGGAAATCGAGGAGTACGAACATGAGCTCCAAAAAATTCTTCAGGCGTCCGTGAAGTTCGCATATTATCTCAAGACGAATGCCATCACGCTGTATAAAGACGAAATGGAGCAGTACTTAGACCACTCGAGGCTGATGACGAGTAAGGAGCAGTACGTCTTGGAAAAGAGGGTCTGTGAGGAGGCGATGAGAAATGGTAACGACACAACGACATTAAATGCAGCCGATATTCAAGAGCTTATCACTGGGCTGAAGGCCCTCAAGCATTCCGGAGTGACGTTGACGAAGGCATTAAACGGTAGCCAGATAAACAACTTAATGCGTAGCATGGGGAGTTTTTTCGGGAAGTTATTCAAGTGAAAGTGGTCTTCCATTTAACTAATTTACCTAATTTTTTGGCAATTATGATAAATGTGTACTGCTTCTTCAACAGTGATTTCGGCAGCCGACTTGCTTACATGATTTTGTATTTTTTCAGCAAAACTGCTATGATATTATTACTACTAAACGAATATTACAATGATCACCACACCCTAAACCAAAATACAGGAATGTTACAAATACTTCAATTCCCAAATACAAGTACTATCAATAAATTTCCTCTATTACAAAATACCAAATACATTTGTTTTGGGACAGCAGCCAATTACAAAATACACAATTACAAAATATCGGGAACCCAACTACAAAATACAGTAGTGACATCATGTGATTATGGGGGTGGGGGGTCACTGAGGTTCATGACAATTCATGATGTAGGGGGGTGGGTCCCCGCACGAGGACATGACGTCCTGAAATATTCAAAAAATTAACCCAACGACCCGCAGGTTTGCGGGTCTTTGGGTAAAGTAGCCTCCTCTACCGTAAGAGGAGGCTGCTTGAGTCGTTTTCGCCACCCCAGGTTAGGATTGTTGCATAAAACACGGTGCACTTTTGATTTTTAAATGGGAGTGGGCAGTTCCCGTTGTATCTCTCGAATGGCGTATTTTCCCGTGGATGCCAAATTCGCAATTTTTCTTTCGTCCCGAGAAGTTGTGACCTTTTGCCGTCCCACAGCACTAGATTGAAAACCTCCATTTTGGTGAGAGTTTAAATATCTCCATAAGGTTTTTTGACTGCGTCCGATAATTTCGGCAATTTCATGTTGGCTGAAGCCTTGTCCATGCAAAGCCTCAATCTGGCCCAACTCAAAATCAGTAAGAGATATACCAGTTGGCATCAAGAGATACTGCACCAAACTGATGAATAAAGCTTGATTTATCCATTGCAAATCGCTTAAAATACGCCACTGACGCCTTATTTTGGGACTCTTAAAATATGCCTAATTTGGTTTAGTTTGTTAATTGTCAATATGCACCGGTCAATTCATGGGATTAATGATGGGCAAGTCGACTGGATCAACGCCTTCAACAACGTTGTCAACTACGAAACACTGGACGACGCAGAGGTTGGAGAACTGCGTACCCTCATCCCTTCCAGGTTTACGACTTATGACAACAATTTCCAGGCAATCACAGTTAAAACCAGGACCGCCAACAGTGAATTCGAAGAAATAATTGACAACTCCAATCAAAAATGTCGTACCTACCAAATCAAGGTCGGGAACAACACAACCATCCAACTCGTTGACAATCCAGGAATCGGCAACCCCCGAGCCACCGAGCATGACAAGAAGAACCTCGGAAACATTTTTACATCTGTCACCCACCTCCGTGAGCTTCATGGGATTTGCATCCTTCTCAAACCGAAATCTGGACTCACCATGATGCTGAGGTTTTTCATTAAAGAGCTTCTTGCCATTCTCCACCGGGACGCCGCGAAGAATATTGTGTTCTGCTTCACCTACTCGAGGACCACTTTTCTCCGACCTGGAGACTCCCTGCCAGCTCTCAAACATTTTCTTGAGGTGGAGACAGCGGTCGAGATTTCAATCTCGAAGGATACTGTCTACTGCTTTGACTCCGAAGCTTATCGCTACCTCGCCGCCATCAAGAACGAGGAACCGGTAACTTTCGACGATGACGAGAAGCTTGGCTTTATCCAAAGCTGGGAAAAATCGAGTAGTGAAACGCAAAGGTTATTGAAACACATTGAGGAACTTCCCGCCCACTCAATTCAGTCAACGCTTAACTTTAAGAGCACCCGCGAAACTATTCTGAAGCTTATCCGACCGTTGGTGAAAAGTTTGTGTAACCTCCGACGCAGCAAAGGGGTCACCGAGGATGACTGGATGAAGGGTGTGAGGCCCTCCGAAATCAAGCAGAAGGTACTCGAAGAGTGGCGAATGGAAATTAAGGAGTACGAACAAGAGCTCCGAGAAATTCTCCAGGCGTCCGTGAAGTTCTGGTATTTTCTCAAAACGAATGCCATCACGTTGTACGACGACGTGATGGAGCAGTATTTGGACCACCTCCTTAAAGAGGAGGAGAACAAAGTCGGTGCGGGAGGGGAAGACAAGATGTTACTCTGGCTGATGACGAGCAAGGAGGAGTACGTCCAGGAAAAGAGAATCTTTGAAGAGGCGATGAGAAGTGGTGGTGAAACAACGACGCTAAATGCGGCTGATATTCAGGAGCTTATCAATAAGTTGAAGGCCCT
>JAHZMW010003806.1:0-48665 GCA_027743745.1 Alloscopus bannaensis
GCTCTCTCTGATAATATGTATAGTTTCTTAATATCTTCATAGCTAGGGTCTAAACCGCGTCTCATTTTAAATTATCAACCCATGCGGACCATCCTGTAATCAGCATGCATTTCATTCTGGCGAAGTAATGTTGAAATTCGTGATGAGCGTATACTCACGCAGTCGATTGGCATGTGCGTATCAATGCTGTCGCCAGTTTGTCTTAACAAATTGCACTTTGAGCACATATTTAAGATCGATTGCATGGGCGACAGAAGCTTGTAACAGCCTGTCAGTAATGTGTAGTGAGAACAATGATCACTAAAGCCAGACAGTCGTAATTATATTCATAATTCACTCAATTATTGCATATTTGGACGGATTAAGGAAAAAATTACACTTTTCCTCTGATCTTCACCTGACATTTCCGAAGCTGTACTGCTGGTATTTTTATATGTCCAAATGCAGGCAGCTGTTGGAACAGACGAGTAATTAACACTAACTACCGCCTAAGTTGGAGTAGAAGCTTTGAAAACTTGGATAAAATTAGGTGGGTGGCAGTCGTTTAGGAAAACGTTTTCTAGCTCAGCCAAGTAGAGCTTGCACTATTCCACACTAGCTCCTCTTTATTGGAACACGCTCCAGTGGTGACATTTCCAAGTTGGCATCTTATAAAAATTGAACTTTTTTATTCACGTCATCAATAATAATCCACTTTGCTGTTCATATATTCCATGCTCATGCGACTCGCGTGTAGTTGACATACGCCTATCCACTCATCTGCAGCACATGCGGGCATATTTGTAGAGTATTAAAATTATGGCATAATCTTTTGTTTCCCTCATAAGATCTTATCCTTGTAATTGAATTTTTATCGATTAACCTCAGCACACATTTTTCTGCACTGTCGTAGTGAAGTAATTCTAAATAACCGGAATTCGTAGGGTCGCAGCAAATATTAGAAGAATAGAATTAACAGTGTATCTCAATATAAACTCAAGCCTTGGATATAACAAACATCCGATTTTACAATAGTAAAATCCTCACCTTGCTAAACATTACAGACAATGGACTAATTGTAAGTCATATGTCAAACAAAACGTATATATCCTTGACCATATGCACTCTTCAAAAAAGTATGTATTATATCGTCATGAAACGCAAACGCTTTTTGTCTTTGCCACTAGGCCAAGCTTAAGACTAAGAGTATGGATGAACTAAAATGTAGACAATTTTGCAACATCGCCACTTTGTATTCCTGTTGGCATATAAAGCACGTTATTGATAAAAAGACTAATTTCCTTGTCTTGACTTCCTTTTAGCCTAGTTTTAGTCCGGTACTTTTCTTAGAAATGGATGATTAGCCTAAGCAGCTTGGAAATTTCATTACTGACAGTGTTTGAGTCAGGAAGTAATTTGATTACTGTGAAATGCATCAAGAGACTGAACAAGAAGGCTTATCAATTTCAGCTTTTGAGAAGTATTATTTTTATATTGGTAACAGAATGCAGTGGATTGGATTTATTTATGTCATTTTAGTCGCAAATGAAGCAATGCTTCATAATATCTTCAGATACAACTTTGTGGATCCTTTCTCATGGTATTTTTTGTAAAATATACGGAAAATATTTTTGTTTCGTGGATAGGAAATTGAAATGTGCAAACCGGCGACATCGTAATTTGTAAACGAGTTCCTTCTGACGTAAGCGTTTAGGTAGTGGCGCAGTTTGCTTTGAGGAAAACGGACGGAATACGTTCCAATTGTTTCATTTTGGGTTACCTCGTATTACGTCATTTTTAAACATAACACAAAGGTACACTTCGGCTTATATAACATTACATATTATGCTAGTCAAAGTCACACGAAGGACACTGGAAGCTGCATTGAATGGTAATCATAAACTAGACAAGTCATTACTTCGAATTATAACTGTCGCGTACGCCGGACCTCTAATGTCGTGTGAAACCGCTTGTAAATCACGATGAAATAATAGATTGGCATATTATATTATACAATGTAGTCAAACAAACTGGCCTGCCATTAATTTTGCGAATACCAATCCCTGTGAGAGTTCATCCCCCTCGCTGCTTTAAATAACATCAAAAGATCTTTCACCGCCAAAAGCCGTAAATTTTCCACATTAAGTGCCACATGAAAGTGAAAAAAAATGCTAACGATATTCTTCGAGTGATCAAATGAAAGCTGGTCACTATATAACAGAAATATCAATATCCACACCTCGCTTCACCCTTTGCTTTGGCTTTCCTCGCGAAAAAGCGTGTTTGATCTCACTTCAGTCATATCAACCTTCCATTTGTGTCAAATCAGGGTGGAAAATTTCCAGAATTATTTCTACACCTCTCCACATCACTTGAACAACGACAATGACACCACCAAATGAGACTATGAGACTGACAATATGACAGCACTGTTAAATTGTGACCATGACCCATGGTATTTGCAATCGTTACGAATACGATACGATTTGATCACCACGTAGCCCAACACCCTCAAAGGTGTGCTAAAGTCACGGTCAAACCACACGAGACGAGATGACAAGAAAGGCTGTCATTTTCAGGCATCTAATGCCAGCTTGAGTGTGATATCTACTGCATAACCATGTTTTGATATTTACCATAATATATTGAAAAGCATTCCCGCAGGTTTAACAAAATGAATCTAAAACAAAACTCATGACTCCTGCCATTATTATTGCAGCCACCAACACAAGCTGATTTTGAACTTTCAGCTTGACATTAGTCGCACTAAAATTACAAACATATTAGTGTCCTTTCTGGTGAAAGCACCTTTCAGCAGTCAGTCACAAACAAAGACTCGTTCAACGAGGAAATCGGTGTGAAATCTCTTAATTAAGAAAGGATATGGTACATACTGCTATATTAGTAGTACACAATGAGTTTGGAGTACTTATTGACGTCAATCAACTTGTTCTAATAATCAAAATTACATTTCTTCTAGTAACCGTGTTGAGTCTTGCCGCTTTTCACTGCGGCTCCTACAATTTCATAGGTGTTCAAGTCATAGCTGTAACGATTAGATCAGAGATTTGCCTTTAAACAATTAGTAGCATGTTGTGTCATGTTGTGGTATTGTAGTATTCTTATGATTTGGTTGATAGCCATCTCTTTATGATTGTGCAGCATCACGATAAAAATGTTTATCTTGGAGGAGAAAGTAGCTACTTGAAATTCTGGCGGATGAAAGCGCAAGCAAGCAAGTTTTTCTGTAGATAAGGCTTCAAAGTACCAAAGCTAAATAGCTAATCCAAGCTCCAATTAGTGGAGATGTCTAGTGGAATTACTTACTTGAATCAGAGAATTCTTCCATCGGTGTTGACTGATTGTCACTGTGGTTAGGATTGAGACAACGGATTGCGTCCAAAGGATTGAATGCTATTTTCTTGGCTTCATGATTGTTGACTTTGAGTTGCTGTTAGAATAATTCGCTCACTGGTAGGACTCGTAAAATACAATTCTCATAAAGTGTGCGAGTCCGAGTGAAAGGTTATCTGGTAATTGTCGCCAGCAAACCAGAATTAAACTCACTCAATATCGGTTGAACAGAGATACCCAGACTGTAATCTTTAAAGTCACGGTATTTGATAATAGGCTCACACGTCGTAACTCAAAGAGGTTGTTGCAAAAATTGGGACACTTATGATTTCCACGAAGCCTGCTTGCTTAGAAGTGAAGACAATTTTGAAGCTGGATTATCACAAATTGATTAAATGCACTTGTTGCTTCGCAATTTTAATTTAAGTTGGCTCCGAAATCGAGATTTGAATAGACGATAGCAGCTGCCTTATAAGACGTTTTCAATGCCGATTGCAACCGTATTTTTCCCAAAATCAGGTGAAGTTTGTGTATAGCGTTGTTGAATTGATTGTCCGATATCGTTGAAGACTTTTTAGTGCTCTAGTCAAGGCTACAATTGCTTATTAAGGAAAGCAGCACCAGCATCCAGTCCAGTGACACAGAATCCAAGTTACGATTTCTCAGAGTACGCTAAAAGAATAAGAAAACTTAATAAGTTTCTATTGTATGAATTCATGTTTTGTGCAATGTAACAGCTAATTTGCAGTTCTATCAGTGTTACCTCTAAATTAGGTGATGCCATAAACAAAGGAAAGAAGTCCCACAAATCTTGACTCCAGCACCTGGCCAGAGAGAAAGCAATGACGGAAATGGAGTTGCAGAAGATAACACACAAAGGCAGCAGCTATCCTTTTTCCTTACTTCCACAGTCCCGTCGAACACATTTCACAAAAATCCCTTCTCTTATTAGCAAGCAAACTACAAATTTTCAATAATTTGTCACACTATTTTCGTCATTCTTGGCGAGACTGGTGAACAAACTTCCCTGTCCTTCAACGTAGTTGTTCGTAACAAAGTTTAAAAAACTACACACGACACAGGCTAACATCTATCAAGGGCAAACCACGTAGGTACGGAAGGAGCACTTCTCCGTGGAAGAGGTTTATACATTTCTCATGAATATCACAAGAAATAGAAAAACTCCTTCTTGTAATATTCCTATTGTATAGAAACAAACCATATACTCCACCAGCGCGTTATCTAAAACAATAGGTTCTCCTTAAGAGTGAAAGCATATAAGGGAATTCACGAGGCTCGGAGTAGTCCGTCTAAGCCAAATGAGCTTGGTTGTAGTCACTCCAACGCGTTGTATTATTATGTATGTGCATACATATATATTACATATGACAAGGATACGCTGGATAAGACTCTGGAGAAAGTGTCCATGTGCGCCTATACATAGGTGGAAAAGGAAGTTGATCGATCGAATTTTTTTTGGCCGATGCCCTCCGTATTCCTGGAGTGCGCACCCTTTCAAAACAGCAAATGGACCGTGCTCTGTGTGTATGTTGCTTAATTTGGTGGGTTTCTTGGTAGTCTCACTTCCAAATTCGTATGTTGAAGCAGCAGGTGTAGTAATTCATACGGAGGTGATGTAATCGATCATCATACCCTCCAGTTTTCCACCACAGCTGTCGTCATAAATGGAGCTGTGGAGACAAAACAATTTAACTTTAGTATTTATTCATCCAAGCTTCCTGAATTTCAGACATTTGCTGTCAGCTAAACTACGCTTTTGCTGGAATCCACAAAATGTGTCTGACAAGAGGACAAATCTTTCCTATAAACGTCATTAATCTGAAAGTGTGCAGACTAACGTGTCCCTTCATTCGTTCCAACTTGTGAGCACTTCTTCGTTCTGAAGCATTTGGTTTGGGGGTAACCATCTGAAGGACGATCGACCGTTCAGACATAATATTTAGTTTGACTCCTGTTCATATCACCACATACCATTCGTACTACCAGTTCCAGTTAACGCTAGTGCTGTACGCGTATACACATACGACTTCATTGGAACATGTTTCATTGTTGTATCCATATACATACACACTTTAATTGGCACCGGCGGATTGTGTGTAATGCATTCTAGTATCTTTTATGAGCACACGTACTACCTACACCAAGCGTAGCTAGGTAGAAGTACATGTAAAAAAAACTAGATTATTATATGACGTCTACCTGTATTTTTGCCAACAACCTAACAAAGTCTGGTTGATTCCATATTACCTTGAAAAAGTTGAAGGACCTGAAGACCCGTTACGATGTGGAGGTATCCACAATGATTGTATTTCACTGATTTTAGTCCTCCGGTTTAACTGCTAGAAGAATTGACTTATCTGGAAAAACAATTATTACAATTTATCAATTTAATTATCAGTCTAATGCTTCATTGTATTAATTTGCATTTTTTGCAATGCTCACTATATCTTCACTTTGCAGGGTGAAGTGTGGTTTAAAGTTTACGCTTATTGAGATAGTAAACTCTTAGAATTTTTTATAGACTTGTAAGTACTAATCGTTAGAATAATACTTGGCAATTAAGGCATGCCGTTATCTGGATAAAAGTTGTCACTGTATGCATGCATAAAAGTCTGTTGCTTTGCTTCATGCTGTCATTTGTCACTTTTTTAACAGCTGTTGATAGCGAGCTATTATCTCTAAATGGATGGCTCCCCTTTACCGATTTTCTGCCTTTCAACTGCAGACTTATTTCCATTCAGCCAGATTTACCAAATGTGAGGAGATAAGAGTACAAACGAAGAGGTATTAAAAGAACTGCTAGAACGTAACTCACGCATTCATACTGCAGTATCATTATTAGCCATTACAGGTACAAATCCTCAACTTATCGTTTTCATTAAACACCTTAAGGTCGATACAGTGGATACACATACTTAATTTTTCCATTCCGTCGGTGTCACATTTTTATTACGATTCAAACTGATATAATTGTGCACCTCCGTAAATACGTCAATTTCTCTAGATATATGCCGCTGTATCCATGTTTAGAATTTTCATAGCCGTTTAATGACAGCTTTTGATAGCGCTCCGCATGAACTTCTTCAACCATATTAAAATGCACTTTAACTGTCCTGCACCCAACACTATGCAGATTCCTTAACTATCATCATCCTTCACCCAGATTTTATTCCAGTGAAGTTCAAGTCCCAATGACTTTGGAAGAGTATTTATACTCTTTTGCGAGTTTTCAATCATGGCAAATAGAAAAGGATTGATTGTACATTTAGAGAATCATTTTCTACATTTCAGTCAGGAGATTTGCTGTTCCGAGGCTTACGCCGTCTCACTGGAAATACAACTTGTAGGCCATATATAACATGGATTGGAACTAAATTCCATTGGAACTTGAGCTTTCCATACCTCAACATAAGCGCGATCACGACTAAATTAAATGATTGACTACATGGATGTAGTATTATCCATTGCAAACTTTTGTGTGACGCGACTACCACTAAATGATTCGCTTGTTTCGCTTCTTAAATGCTCGTTGAGATTAGAGCTAAATACGCTGTATTAAAAGTTGAGTGTAAATCTTTTCACCGCTTACCACTGAAACATTGGTTTGAAACGATGAGCACAGAGTCACTTTTCAAGAAACAAATTCACCGTGTCCGACGCACCTGAAATGAGTCGCAAAACGCAGAAAGTTTTCAAAATCGAAAACGAACTAGTGGATAAATATAAATACACCTCTAGAGAGTATGAGTTGATCTCTATCTGCATGTAAGAATTCAAAGAGTACAAAGGTGCATTCAACAATGTTTCGCATGCAGATGAAGTACTGTACCTGAACCAAATGATGACTATATAATGGGGATTTGTATGTGCAGTGTACAGAGAGATGAAGTCAGAGAGCCAGAGAGGAATACGGGGACGACGAAATATTTATATTATTATCATCATATGCGCGGATGGAATGGATCCATTGACACTAGCTGTTAAAAAATGAGGAAAGTACAACGAACGTACGAAAAAACGTAACTACACATAGTACATGAGGCTGCCTACTTTGTAGCACGAGATACACATGTACATATATACATACATATACATCGCACCATATATCAGCATACATAGACAACAAGTTTTTGTACAGAAATAATTATAATTATGATAACATGCTTGTTACAGAGAGGCAAGCGAGTATGAAGAAGAGCAACAAGCACTCTGTAATAATAATGCGGAGAGTCAAGTTGTAGTAAAAGCGGCGGATATAGTCTACTTATAAAAAAGTATGCATGCACACGCATTCATGCACATTTCTACGTACAGATGCAATAATCATCATGGGCACACATAAGTCGCAAAGGCAGAAAAATATATTGTGCGTTGGTTTACACAGAGACTGAAATAAGGGCAGAAAAAGTGGTTTTCTCTTCTGTAGGGATGTGAAATGTACGTGTGGAGCCTTAGCATTTACTAAAAACTTGTTTCTTTTTCAATCTTTCTTCGCATCAATTCATGTCCTCCTCCTGCTTCTAATGAAAGAACAGAAGACAGATGTATCTCATATGCACTTACACTCTTGTGTGCTCAAAGATGTAAGGTATGCTTTGTAAAGAGTTTAGTAATCGTCTCCTGCGATTGGCTTATGTGTGCACGAGAGACAAGCAAGAAGTTAAAGGGTGAAATGAAAACATGCACATCAATGCACAGAGGTTTGTTATAACCGTGTTCATATTACACTCGTAATATGCATTTAAGAGAAGATTTGAGTATCTCGCACTCTTCTAGAATGAAAGCAACTCACATGATGCATATTTATGCTACCTACTGGTGAAGCAAAGTGTGCTATGTTGAATCACTGATAAAACGGGTCTAAACTAAAACATTAACACGGTTTGAGCATACCACTACAACAGTGTTAGGATTGAGATACAACAGCAAAGCTGAAGCACTTAAATGAATGTGCATCCCGTGAATTTGTTTAGAGCAGAAGAAAGAGTGGAAGCAGACAATTTTTCGTGTGCTTAAAGTATACTCGCAAGCCATCCTGTGCATCATGCTTTTTCCACATCGCCGTCTTGTGAAAGGGTAAGCCTTTCGTAAAACCGTGCAATCATGAAATTTCTTTAAAGCTAAAGAAACATTCAAACGAGGGAAAAAAGATGGTGAATACACATGTGTTGTATCTTGGTGAAAAACTTTTAGAGGACTTTTTTTAGGTACTTATGAATTCACAGGTAGGTAAGGTATTCAAAGCGGCTCAACTCTAGACTTTAAGCAACACATACCAGAAGCTTCTAGCTTAAAATCACGGACGAAATATGGCTTTCATTTTTTCACAAATGTCCCAAGAAATAAGAATTATTCGAAGAAGAAGCACCATGCTTTTGGGTATACCATACTAGCTAAAGGAATTCACAATCGAAAGGGGTAATGCAATTGTGCATATTACAATATGATATAGTGTGTAATGCACAAGAATAAAAACAGGGTCAATGGCTTCGATCGCCTCGGGACATTATCGTGATGATCATCATTCGTTTTTGTGTGTACGCACATTGTCAATGCTACATACTTCTCATCCTCAATTGCTTTGATAAATGCTTACTATCTGCGCTAGAGTAAAGATAGGTATTATAGTAATACTCTGTGCAGTCATCTAACTAACTAGAAGCTCCGGGGGAAAATTCTAGGTAAAGCTAGTAATCTAATAAGTGTATACCAGAGCGTGAGAGCAACACACATGAGCTTGTGGCGGTATTTGTGTGAGCGTTCCTACCAATGCGTATGAGCACCAACCATGTGAAAAGCATGGGAAAGGGAGTACTTTTGTGCTGCCCGAAGGCAAAACACAATCGTGCTCATTGTCACATGAATGCATGGAGAATTCCAGTCAGGGACATTCACGGTCACGTCAAAGAGGGCAATAACCTACGGCGATAACAAAGGGTCTTATGCCAGTTGGAAACTTTCAAAGTTAGTTCTCACACAGGTATGAGTATGCATAGCTAATTCATGTGGATTGGACCAATATGATCCATACTGTTTTGGCATTCAGTGTGCTATGAAATGGACAATGGTAACGCTGTATGCGTAGCTTTGGATAGCTTCTAACAGACTGACGTTGGTGGCTACGTATGTGCGTTTCTTCTGAGACTCAATTTATGATTTATATAAGCATCTACAATTTGTGCTCAGTGGACGGAACTCGCTCCATCCATTTTCTTTGGAGAACTCGAAGCTTTAAAAAGCTGTTGGAGTTGGAGTTGAAATAAACCAGATGCTATACTGTTAATACTCATACATTCCACTTGTCAAGAGTAAAAGTCACACTCATAAAGCTGGGCTAAGCAGGGCGCATAGTATTGTCCCTAAATATATAATATGTTCTGACAGTTTTAATTGATAAGGACGGATATATGATGCCCCTACATGTGGCAAATTCAGATGCTCCAAAAATCAATTATTTTCAAGGTGAATTTATTATTTTCACTTGCAAACTGAAGCATTCGAAATCACAATTCGTCTTTAGTCGCACTGCCTGAAGATTGTCCTCCTGTAATGGCGTCTATAAAACTGAGTCTTTCGTACTCCAAGATAAGTTGTCCTTTCCAAAACAAAACCCGGTCTGCAAACGGTTCGCTTAAATTAGGAGCGTCTGACGGTTTTCCCACCCTATTATATTGTAATGGCACGGTCTCCTCAATCATTTCTTTTGATACTTGAATCCAGTCATCTCGGAACGGGTTTCTGGAGGAAATTATAAGACATTTACCTATTACTATTGTAAGTTATAGATTCTAGGGGAGATGATTTTTTGAAAGTGTACCCTGTATTTACAAAGTTGTACAAGCCACTGACAAAATCCTGCTCAAACTGTACGTGGTCTTGGGTCGTCTCATTGAAAAGAGACATGACGAACAAGTACTGTAGCTGATCGTAATGTGATGGACCTAGTGAAAACATTAAACATTTTACCACTCTCAAACCTGAATTATTAAATTGTGTGCTGTAATAAAGGCAACTGTGCGTATATTAAATTACCGAAAATGTGTGACTTGTCGAATCCATAGATTCCATGCATACTCTGGTCTGATGTGTAGTCCAACCAATACAAATAGAGCTCATTATGTTGGCCCATAAGCATAGCGGAGTTATGAAGAGGAACGAAAAAGTGTCGGTCCGAGTACATATTGGTCATATTGTCAAATAGGAAGTCTTTGTCCACGAGCTTGAAAACCCCGTCAATTTTGTCTTGCTCGTTTATGGGAAAGTAAAAATGTCGAACAGCTTCAGACACGGAACGGGGATCTAAGGCACTCTTCTTATAGTAGAGGGATATGGGAGCAGCTCCGTACCATTCTCGGTTGAATACCTGCCTCAGCATCCCCGAATAACCAATTTCTGTATAAAAGCGTGTCATAAAATAAGAAGAGGATAGTTATGCCAATCAGCATTGCTCCAAAGAAGCTGACCCATAGCGTGCAAAAGACCCTCGTGAGAATTGACGCCCATGATAACCGGAAGTGATTTCGCCCAGTAATTCCCTTCTGCTAGAATGTTGTACGGGTTTTTGCTCAAGAATTTTTCCTCCGCCTTTCCGAACATTTCAATAGATGGACCAAATGGCACAAGAGGATCAATGTACCATTCCTGCATTAGAAGCAAAATTCATATTTGACCTAAATTCATTTTAAGTGTGGATAGCATATAGTACATGAGCTGGACTTTTGAAACTTACAGCCATTCTGGGTAACATTTGGATGATTTTCACGGGATCAGTCCTAGTCAGACAGGTGATGTCATCAGTGTCATTGCCACATTTCAAATGCTTGACTAACTTTTGCATGCGCTCTTTAGGTTCTTTTGTCAAGATCCAAGGAGAAATTGCAGTTCCACTTTGAATAACTGCTCTATGAAATAAGCCTAACAAAGAGTACTAAATTCGGATTCACCCAGGCCAAACGAGGTGCATTTTATATATTTTCTATACTTATTTTATTTTACCTTTAGACATGTCTGATAGCATATGCAAATGTATCGCCGCCGCACCTGCGTTGAAACCGGCAACAGTGATGCTGTCAGGATTACCTCCAAAAGCTCGAATATTCTGCTTCACCCATTGCAATAAAATCACTTGATCTTTCAAACCTTCAAAAGTACCCATACTGAAATTCGTCATTTGATATTGTTGTAATGTCCTTCGAATATAATATTTCTCATGTTAACCAACCCATGTTTCCAGCAACATTCTCATCCTCCGTATTTAAATAACCGAGGATACTCAGTCTCGAGTTAAATGTTACTACGACCAAATCATGATCCATTAGCTTTCCAGGTCCGTATTCCGCCCCACTCTCAGAGTGAAAGTTGCCTCCATGAAACCATACCAAAACCGGGAGCGGTGTTTCAGGCTTAAAAAATATTAGTCATTTTCGTCGTTTGCCTCATAATTATAAATTAAATTGTACTGTCTTTCGTATTGTACTTACATCGACATTTGAAGTCGCGACGTTGACAAATAAACAATCTACAATTTTGACATAAATTCACATACGACAAATAAAACACCGCTTTCAGCTAATCTTCGGCAGACTTCATATAGTATTATGTATAATGTATGTGAATAGTAATATACCTTCGTCTCCCAAAACCCGCATCTCGTCATAGGAGCCTCCTTCTACTGTATCTGGATCATAAAACGGATCCAACTGCGGACACATTTGACCATACTCTGTAGCATCTCGTGGCTCCGACCCCCATTTCTCATCGTACAAAGATGTGGTCTACTTATGGCAGATACAACCAAAACTTTTAGTTCAAATTGTCATTGCCAATTAGCCATTAGCAATTACGGTTGGGCGACATCAAACAGTTGACATTACCTTAAACTTTAAATCGTCAACCGGAGGCTTGGCATATGGAATACCTCGAAACTCAAAGTATTCCTTTTTAGAATAAAATGAACTGAGAGTTACACCCCTTAATTTGTTTTCATTGGGTAGTGTGACGGTTTTTGAAGGGGTTGCTTCGTCATTCTGGTAAGACGGTTGACTAAAGCACACTAATACGATTAGCAAAAATCCGAAATGATAGGTGAACACTGTCATTTTGACGTATATGCTGCGACGAAAAACTTAATGTCTCTGCATTGTAGTTTTCACAGACAGATTCAGAATGCGCTACCTTCCACGAAGGAAGTAATTATGTACCTCTGCTACAAGCAAGATTATGAGTAATTAATCCAGTTTAAGATATAACGATACGTAAGTAAGTTGGCATTACTGTCTTGTCGTGTGTGATCCATTTTCCAAAAATTCCCACCTATCAATACGTCAACATGGCACATGGCAAAGCAGATATTTTATGAAAAAAGCTTTGTTAAAATACGCTTATCTGTGCCGGTTTATCATGTCTGTCAGTTATCACGGTATTTCCAAAGCTTTCACATAATGTGATCTACACTGGGATTTATCATTATGTAAATAAGTCTTGTAGGAAAGCTTGACGGATCAAACAAAACTCACCAACATTAAACTTGACACAATTAAAAGCAAATCAGACATATCAATTGGATTCAAACACTAAAATACAAACATTTATAATCTTACACAAAATGTTAGCCTAAATATACTTGTATTAACTTAATAAGTGTGAATGATGGCATTGCATGGTCAATGAACGTTCCAGTTGGTAAGGTACAAATGCATGAGCTTCCACCAATGCTCTATCTTTCGGCTTTTCGAATAACCCAGAATACGAGATGGCATACAACATGTTAGACTGTCTGAGTGTAAGAGTTGGTCATCCTGGAACATTGAGCTACTCTGCTGGATTCCACAGGCATGTGTGTGCAGGAAAACAAAAGAACTCCGCATAAAATATGTATGCATTGTGGTCTCTCGCATGTGATGTAGGTTTCCCGTCAATGAATCTACCTGTGTCGTATGTAAGAACAAGATTGTTACTTATGTGACACCCCTTGTTTGTAAACACGTTTTGATCATCGCAGATTTGGATTTGGTTTATAACAACTGTTCAGTGTCATGTCAAAGTTCAAACGCTGCTATTTAGAGTACAACATTCTCTACAAGTTTGCATAGTGAATGGAGCAAAAACCCCTTCCAATTAGTACAAAGTAACTTGTGATACACAATGCTTTCCACAAACCAGATCATTCCATAAACCATTTTAGCGAGAACAATCTGACGTCGTGATATGGATAAAATAATTTGAGATATCCATCAGCAGTGGTCAGTATGACCAGAGCAATTAAGCGAACATTGCTCTACCTCGGTGGAGTGGTGCTCCTCGTAGTCGTGATTGATCTTTCCGGTGTCTTTCGTCATCCTTTCGAAAGAGATTACTTTTCCGAATTTTCCTACCCTTTAGATCTTCCAAACTTCCCTTCCGTCGTTAGAAGATACAGGTATCCTCATTGATGTCTTGCCTAAATTTAAAAGTGTAGTTGCATAACACAGTTGTTAAAATTATTTTTTGTAACAGTAAAAAGGAGCCCACAGCTTTCGACCCGATAAACTTCAGATACGCTAATCTAACATATTTAAAAACTGCCAGCAAAAACTGCTTGGACACATTTCGTCTGATTCTTATTGTGAAATCAGCTCCAGGGAATTTCGATAAGAGAGCAGCTATCCGTGCCACATGGGGATATGAAAAGCGCTTCTCTGACGTTCCGATAAAGACGGTTTTTACGTTGGGGGTAGCTGAAAACCAACAGCGCACAACTGTTTCGCCAGGCACGACGCTGGAAAACGCTATAAATGCGGAAAATGCCAAATACGGGGATATCGTTCAAGCGGATTTCATCGATTCGTATTACAACAACACATACAAGACAATGATGGGGATGCGTTGGTTGGTTGAAACTTGTCCCAACTTCCGGTACGCTTTCTAAAAATATGCAAATACTAACATCCATAAAATTGTGCATCAGCCGATCACATAATTTAACCAAATATGTAATAGGTACGCCTATTTTTGTGACGATGACATGTACGTGTCAGTAAAAAATCTTCTCAAATTTTTCCGTCATCCAACGGCCTACCCGGAGTACTGGGAAAATCAAAAGAAAATTGACCAACGTCGGGCAGAGCTACGGGAGAAAAAGATGTTAAAAGCACGACATTCTCCTCCAGCAGAGAAAGTAAAAAGCGAGCCACTCGTCAAGTCATTGCAACACGATAATGCAGCCAAGGACCCTAAAACGGGCAAATTAAGAGTGTGGAAAAACTCCCCTGTCGATTTTGATATAGACTTGGACGATGACACAACGCTGTATGCTGGATATGTATACTTTCTTCCTCCGTATAGACATAAGCTTGGTAATACATATATAATTTCACTTTACGTTATATTATATTTACGTTTCACGAATATAAACCCGGGAATGTTATGCATATGTATGCTTTATTAGGTTCAAAGTGGTATTTATCGTTGGACGAATACCCGTACAGTTACTTACCGCCATTCGTTCCGGCTGGAGCAATCGTAATAAATCATTACATATGCTATCAACACTTTAAAAAAAGACTATCAGCGTTATTTTGATTTATATTTCAATGTACATCCTACTTGTAGGCTTTATCAAGAGCAACCGTTATTGATCTGTACTTCGCATCCTTATTCACTAACCACCTACGATTTGACGACATCTTCCTCGCTATATGCGCAAAAAAGATGGGGATCGAGCCATATCATTCAGAGTATTTTCGTTTGAAGCCGAGCTATCCAATAATGGACCGGGATGACATTCAACTGGAGTACCTGATTACCTGGCACGGATTTGATTCAGACACGCTCATCAAGTTTTGGAATGCTCAAAAGAGTTTAGGAAACGCTTAGCTTCCAAATTGTATTTTTAAAACTTTGCAGCTTCTAGTAGACAGAGTGGACTGAAGACTTTTTTGTCTTCGTTGTATTTCACTTTTTCCTGTTATGTATACAATTTCCATCTAGGAAGTAATGCGCGGATAGATGCCACTGTAATCTAAGACTGCCAACGTCTAATGGACTGACTGCAAAAAAATATATGATATTCGTACAACCCATTAATCTTTGCAGACGTAGAACGTGTTGTATAAACACGACTTGACTGATTCATTTTCCTTGAGAGGTTGTAACTTCACCTTATTTTCTTCATTGTGAAAAGTTTTAAATTAAAACTTAACCGGTCAACAAGTCCTTTAAAGCTTTGAAAATGTGTACAATAACGTCAGGTTTTAAGATAGGTATTAAATTCAACAATGTGATGTCGTTTTATGAGTATTAATGAGTAACTTATCAATTGCCACTGATGTGTGTCAGTTTGTGTAACCGTTTCTCATGTTCCTGATACAGGTTTGGTTTACCATTTAATGCATATAAACCATATTAGTACTTTCTGTGTGGATAGTGCAAAAGTGTTCGCTATTACTAATGTCGATCTTAAAGCTTCTGAACTCAACTGATTAAATTATGTGTTCAGTTGATCCATCATTGAAAACTGTTGACTTTGTAAAGTGTGATAACTTTCTCTTATAGGTATACATATACATGTATATTTGTGTGCGTACTACTTTTATGCTAGTGAAGCAAAAATAAATATAATGTACATACATACATATATACTTTGTTCGAAATGTACTGAGAACCATGTTATATTCGTCCTTCCAAAAATATTAAAAAGATTATCTTCGCCAGTAAACAATGAATGAATGTATATGAACTGATTTATTATGCTTTATTATTATTATATCATGAGCTGTATCGAACATCATACTTAGCGTACACCCATTGACTGAGTTGAAGCATACAAAGATGACGGAAATATATATCTAACGACAATGACACTCTTCCTGGTCAGTCGCATTTGCATATCACTCACTCCATATAAAATGCTGCTTGAGATTTCACTCAACAACGTACTCTATGGAAGTAAAAGCTCACAAACAAATACTGGCTTCAGTGCGATAATGTATATGTAGATTGCGTAAGCAACTTTGATTACTTAACTCTTTAATTTTAATTGAATGCCAAAACAATGCTGCCTGTAAGCGAGACAATACCGATCACAACAGACGGCACACTACATCAGTTCATGTTATCTTAAGAAAGTCAAGGCTATGCAAGCCCAGCATTTTCCAAAATAAACGCGCTGACAGCTTAACCCATCGGTGTATCCGAATCTTTAGCAGTTATATGTACGTTAGTATAAGTAACCTGCATTGTACAATTCCAGTCAAATTGGTAATAAACTACACTGGACCAATGTGGGACTGTCTTCTTTTTCCACTCTTCCTTAGATTATAGATACACCTTGCGCGTTCAAGTCTGCGTTGCAGGGTTTAAATGAATAAAGGTTTGCAAGATTGAAAAATTCTTTTGTGAGCAATTATCGTAGTAAGAAATCAGGAACAATGGCTCAAGTGGGACCACTGGAAAACAAGCACACCGTTAGTCGTGGTTTTAGTAATACAAAATACCATACACATGTTTAAGGTACAAGGAAACGATTCATTTACTTGTGGCTTTTAGGACGAAACTGATTCAAGTTTTTGGAGCATAAGACCCAGGAGGAAGTATGATTCATCTCTGGCACTGCTCACCTTTTCCATGGGTTTTTTTCTATGTATCACATCCTCCGTGATTATGAGTACAGTGATTTGTAATTTTTCGATGAATTACCAAAACCGAGATGTACTACGTAAGTTGCTTTCTACCTGCTTTTACTTTGATTATTTTTGTATTCGGGTGTAATCTTGTAAAACCGGTACTTCAAGACCGGCTTTTAATCAAACAACAACCACTAATCTTTTTATTATGCTTCGTATGTGCAGTAAAAGTGGTTGACTTTCTCCATAACGAAGATGAAAGGTCACCTACGACTCTCAAGCTCACATCGGAAACAGAAGCAACTGAAAATGACTCCACAAGTGTCGAGTGGTCAAAAACCACCACCGTTCCTTTGACGAGTTCCTTGGCCGATTCTTCTACATATTTTTCCAGGGACCCCTCGACAGAACCTTCAGCTAGTGCCTCGATGGAACCGAGTTCCACAACCAGGTCTTCTGAAGATACAGAATTGTCAAGCAGTCCTTATGAAACCAGCACCACAGAGTTTATGCAGGACACAAATACAGTTCCTTCAACCACTGCTTTATCTAAAATAGATCCAGTTTCATTATTGAAACAAGTTCATTTTAGAGGAGTCACATACACCTTCACAAATTGTCCTACAGCGGTTGTAAACGTGCAGCTTGACCTGACGATTTCAACGCGGGGCAACTATCTTCGACTAAACTTGTACGGTATGTATTTAAACCATTAATTTATTGTACCAACAAATCCATTCGGCAAGTGGGAAATTCTTAAAATACTAGTTAGGCGAGCTTGATTTTCTAATTCAATCACAAATCAATCCTGAATTTATAAATGAACAATCATTCATCACGCTTTGTTTTGAATCTTATTGCAGTAAATACTACAGTTCAGAACCAAGCCAAGAACGCTGCTGCACATTATGCTCTTACATATTTATACAAGGAGCATTTAATCCGATGCAATTATGAGGAACGTCCTCCTATTGTTTCTGGACATAGCTGCAACTACACTGGAGGCGTGATCTAATGAAAAAAATGTACAAAATAGAAACCATATAATATCTAAGCTATAAACGATATGTAGTAATTTTTATTAATAGTCACACTACATTAAACCTACATTGAACCTAAATATATTGTATAAATGCTCGATGCATTAAACATTAAACAATTTCCGAAAGAAAGTGTGAAACAAACCATGGGAAAGATATGCCAATTCTATATACCTAGGTACCTACACACACCGACTTCACTTTATATGCAACGCTGCTCTGCGAAACAAAGCCAGTGTGCTCGCAGTTGCACCATTTGTGGAGAAGGAAAAGGGAGGCGATAGTTTGTGGAAGCTGTTTGCTTCGCACATCGTACGGATCGCATAACTCAAAAAACTGTCAGTCTGCCGTCACTCCCCCATCACATAGCCATCACTTCAGCATCATGAAATTTCTACTTATTCACCTCACTCACACGATCGCAGACGTGTTCGGTGTGACTCGACTCTGATACTGATGGGCAAATACACATACCAGAAAGGAGCTAGCTGTTTCTTTCCAACAAGGTGCCAAGAGTTGTACAAATTTAGTAATGTCAAGTCAATGTGTAGCTTTGACATTGATGTAAATCGAAATTTCAATGCGGAAGAACATAATATTTTTGTAACTCTTCAAAACACAAAATTATTGCAAAAGAAGCTCACATTTTGTTATAAATGTAAAACTCTGTTGAAAGAATGGGCCGAATGCATGCATTGTAAGAGATCATGGAAATATAACCCATCGACATGACAGGTTTGATAAATGTAAGTCCTTGAGCTGTAAAAAATTCCAGAACGTTGTTGCTGATTCGAACAAGGATTTGTTGACGTTCCTCAGTGATCATAAACGTTGTCTGTATGCTTTTGCTTGCTAAATTAGCCGACTTGCTTTCTGTTGATCAACAAAAACTCAAGTTATATTTCTGTTAAGCTTATCAAATAGATTGAATGTGTCAATGTGAAAACTCAATCTGACGCATAGAAGCACACATGAAGTTCTCTGTTGAGCGTGTTTGGGTTACGTATGAATTTAAATGAGTGTGCGTTATACAACGTACCGTGACTACACGGTAGGTTATACGCTTAGCACAGATCGTATTCTCGTTTCAATAACATCATTCAGACGTATGCCTTATTAATAGTAAGTTATTATGATGAAGGCAGCTATGTAGTAAACGGAGTATATAATGTTTGCTTTGCATTCCACGTTCAACGTTGGGATAGAGGATGCATGTGTACAATAAGTGAGTCAAGTTTTTTTACTGCTTGTGATGATGCTGACGAGATGACGATGAAACAAACGTTTTTGACGTTTGTTCGCACAAGAGAAAGCTTTCTGGAGTGATTTTTATGCGAATTGCGATTCATAGCTCAAGCTTACCATATATAAAAGGATCTCTTTTCCTTGCTTGTTATGGCAGTGACAGCCAGCAAGTCTCTCATACCACTGATTGTACTGCTACTACCAATAATTACTAAACTTATTGTTGTTTTGTTTAAATCGTGGTCCTGTTACTCCCTAAAACTTGTGCTGTTTTAAATTATCCAAGTTGCAAGCAAAGGACACCGAGGATTAATCCTGAAATGCGGGGAAGCCCAGGAGCGTGCTGTGTTTACAAGTGAACTTTAAAAAATCAAAGCAGAACTTCGACATTGGCTTCCATAAAACTGGAGAAAGCAAACTAACCCAGAAAAACCCTCTTTGCTTGCTTGCCGTGCTAGCAGATTGCTTATTGAATTGAATGAGCCATGTCAAGCTTAAATGCTGATACTACTTGCATAGTAAATACAGATTACGAAAGCTCGGCGCTCTTCTGTCATAGTTTTGCTGTGACATAATTTTTAAGCAGTTTTCGTAGGTGAGTAAGGGGAAGTACCTAGGTATGTATAACCATTTTATGAATCCACAGAAAATTACATTCTATCCAGTGCAACACCAGCAAAGTCCAAAGTATAAACAATTCACTTTTGGTATATGACAGTATACGTTGAACTTGGTTCTGTTGACCGAAACGTTTAATATAATACACAAATTGCTTCAGATGGCTTGTAGGCAATAAATTTTTGACAGGTCATTGGTTTAAACGCATTCATTATTGTAGGTAGTTACCATTAGCTTGTATAGGGAAAGACTCAGTTGCTCTTACTGAGTTGTTACGTCTTTTTTACAAGATAACGGTATCGTTGTCGACATTGATGATTCATTCTGATCCCGCGGTGTGCCATCCTGGCGTAATTTTGTATAATTAGATATAGTGTCAGGAAAAATTTTGATAAGTCTTCATTTTGAATATTGTTTGAAATGTTGAAATTTTGAATTACACCAAATTTCAAACTGAATATTTGAATGCCAAACGCAATGCGACAAATTCATTTGTCAATTTTTTTTTTCAAATTTTTGCCTCTGATAGTTTGCTCATTAAATCATCGTTGTGTGCAACAAGTGTGCAACGTGCGCAACATTTGTAAATTGAATAAAGCAACCTGACTGAAATTGAAACTCGTTATAGATGTTAGCCATTTTTTAGTACAGTGTATATTTTGAAATCGTAAAATTCACGACAATTACCAAATTAGTGTCGTCTCAACAACATGACAACAATTTTGTCTATTTAGCCAATTAATAATCGGTAATTATTCTTCAATGAGCGAGCGCATAGCATCTTTACGATTTTGCTTCAACTTCTAAACTAGGTAGTATGTCACAATGTCACCCAATTTCAACATCAACGGTTTAAGGCTATAGGATGAATTTATATAAACGATTATCTATGGCCACTTTGGAGTTACATGTAGGTAATTACTTTCTCTTTGTGTACGACTCAATGAACTTTGTGCATACAATTCTTCAATCAATTTTTTCAGATAGTGAACCGTATCAACTTTCTGTTCCGTTACTGAGGTCCGCCAAAGTAGTCAAACCAAAAGCGTCAGCAAAACCGACAACCAAGGAAAGCTAATACAAAACCCATCTGTAAAAAAATACGTTACTTCACTTCACGTTATATTCAACATTCAGCCAATAATAAAAATGTTTGGAGGGTTTGGAAACTCCGGAGGCCCTTTCGGCCACCAGCAAACCCCACAATTTTCGACAAACCAGTCGCCAGTGCAACAGCAGAGCATTTTTGGCTCACCTTTTGGTCAGCAGTCGAATTCAGTATTTGGCCCACCACCGCCTCAACAGAAGGTTTTCACGTTTGGACAAAATACACAGCAACCTCAGCCCACGCCAATTTTTGGAAGCGCGACTTCAGGACAAGGAGTCTTCAACCAGTGGAAACCATTTCCTACTCCTGCAACGCTAGTACCCACGACGGGTGCATCGACCTCAGTCAACAGCACAAACGTTGCACCAGGAGGCCTCGCTTGGTTTACTAACTCCCCAATCTCTGGGACAGTCACTACTAAGTTTGCTCCCACTACGGGTGCGTTCGAAAGCAACACGACGAATGGCACAACGAGTACATACATCCCTCGCTATCAATGTATAACCCTTATGAAAGAGTATGAAAGTAAATCTGCGGAGGAACTGCGTACAGAAGATTATCTACAAAATCGAAAAGGACCACAACCACTACCAGTGCAGTTTCCAAGCTTTACAAGTACCACCACCACCTCCACCGCCACAAGCTTTCCTCTGTGGAGCAATACAACCACTAAGCCTACGAATTCTGGCACAAGCATGTGGAACAACGGAACTAATGCCACGACTCCAGCAGCCGTGCAGCCATCCATTCAGAAAACGCCAGGCTTCGTGTGGCCAACGACCAAGACGGGGACTACTACCACTGCTTTTCCTTCGGGATCTGCACCTACGTTTCCTGCAGCGTCATCAATATTTCCAGCTCCGAATTCTTCGATGCCTGCATCTACATTGACTTTTCCAGCACCCGCCACAAATCCGTTTCAGGCACCTACCCACCAACAAGCTACGTTTCCAGCTACAAACGGAATTTTTCCTAAACCTTCCGTCCCAGCTTCGATTTCATTTGCACCTCTTCCTCAGCCTCAATCAACCAATTTATGGAAGCCGGCTGGCACTGCGCCAGGAATATTTAATCAACCTCAGCCTGCTGCGACTGCTCCATCTTCTTGGCCATCTCTTTTTCCAGCATCAGGTAAATATTGAACGCATGTAATAATAGTTTTACCGTATTGGTATAATTTTTTCTTATGCACTGATGGTAATTGAATGTTTATTTTGCTTTGAACAACAGGAAACGTTGCGGCACCTACTGCTTCTGAGACCAACAACCCATTTGCGCCTACCACACAAGCTCATGCTCCTCAAGTAACGGGTTTGTTTAACCCTACTCAATCTTCAGTGGGACAGATTGGGATGCAGACTTTCCCAGCAGCCACCAACACCGCCATTTCTACAGCAGGAAGTACATTAACCGGGTGCTTTCCAAATCCTGCACCACAACAATCTCTTCCTGTTGGTTACATTCAGACACAACCTGCTCAGACTCCTCCGGTATATTCCTTAGGGTCACAGGCGTCAACATTTATGAACCCTTACGGAGGAAACTCAACAATGGCGGGGACTCCAGGAGGAGTGAACCTGCTCGGCACACAACAAGCCCCAGGCTTTTTTGTTCAGAGTTCACCTCAGCCGCATTTTTATACTCCTCCGTTTGCAGTCACACCTTACAAAGACTCCAGGTTGTTTTACAATTTACCTACGGGTCCACGGTCAGAACAAAGCAATCGATCCACTTTTCATGGCGGAGAATCGCAGTCTCTTCGTACTAGAACAAATGTACAGGTCACCACAACCAGGTTCACTCCACCTAGCCGACCCTGTTCCAGCAAAGTTAAGCAGTTGATATACCCGAATCTGGAAGCGAAGCCACAGAGTTTGCTGAGGAAGACAAATATCTTCGAGGGTTTCAGTGATGATGACGAGTCATTGCATGGCGTGGACATCTTTTCTCCAAAAAATGACGTCAAGAGGCTGTACAACGTTCAGAACATGAGGCCCGTCGGTACAGGGTCTCAAATCAATCAAGGGAAACAGAAGCACGATGGCGCGTGCCAACGGTGTCTTTTACAGACGTTAACAAAGGATATGGGCACTCAACATGAAGATCAGGATCTACTCAATATGCTTGACATGAATCCTTCCCAAAGCGAGGATAAGAACAACGGAGAACTCTCACCAAAACCTGTCTCAACTCCGGAGAGAGCTTGTCGGGTGAATTGTACCAAGCCCGGATATTACACCATCCCACCACTTTCAGAATTGGACAAAATGGTTGATGAAAACGGAAACTGTATTGTTCCTGCCGGATTTCAGGTTGGGAGGCACAATTATGGGAGAATTCGCTTCCTAACTCCCGTCAACGTGGCAGGGGTGGACATTGATGAAGTCGTGCTGTTCGGCCTCAAGGAATTAATGATGTATCCAGAAACAGGTAAAGTTGAAAAGCCGGCCGTTGGTATTGGGTTAAATTGTCCTGCAGAAATTGAGTTAGAGTCCGTTTGGCCCGTTGACAAGCATACGAAAGAAATGATCAAATGCAGAGACAAGGTTGAACAGATCCAGTATGGTGCTAAGCTCAAGCGGGCATGCGAGCGCATGAATGCTCAGTTTGTGTCCTATTGTAGCATAACTGGAACGTGGAAATTTGCAGTAAAATACTTTTAGACCTTCTTAGTTAAATGGTTTGGAAATCATTGAATTTAATATGAGTAGTATTACTGAACAAAACATGTACATTAAATTTGTTTATTCTGAATTGTCAAAAATTGCATGTTCCAATGGAATAACGTGTACGAGTTATTTTCACTTCTACATCCAGACACCAGACGCGGTTGCATCATTATATGATTGAACATTTACACGATTTCCTTACACGGGAAGTATTCAAAACATCTTATCGTTACAAGTAATTAGGGCGTTTAGGAGTAAGAACATTTCAGTAAAAGGTTTTCCATTAATCCGTAATCCTACTGTAAAACATTTACACTATGGAACATCTTTCATTACGACTTGAAACCTACATAGTTTTTTTCCATTACGTTACATATATTCTGCCATTGTTGTTGCAATGATGTCACCCTTTCGTTTTGAGTGAAGTAAAGGCTTGCCGAGTGTGACTGGAGGAACACAATTGACCTAAACTTGTTGTAAGAAATGTTAATGATAAAGTGGGTGGGTTGATGAAGTTCATAAATCAGTCGAATGAAACCTGTGGGAGGTCGTTTCATCAGCACGTTCAGGAGGCTGCTTGATATTCGCAGGTTTGTCCTGTTCCTATTTCACTTTTACGTTTTGAATCAAACCTCATTTATTTTACACATGGTCAAAATTTTAAAAAAAGTCTACCTATAAAAACTCCCTTTTCTGCTTCACGATATGGACGATATGATCAATGAAATGGGCTTTCTGATCATGACCCTGATCACATCGCCCTGCACATAAAACTGTTACAGAGACTTCTGATTGGTGTCACTTTGTAATGAAGCAAAATGATATAGTGTCCCACTGGCAAATTAATATGAAAAGTACAGTTCCTTGTGGGAGTAAGCCAACCAAACCTTGCTTGGCTCAAGCATCTCGAAAAAGTTTGAATGCAACCCTTTTTCTACTCAGCAGCAATTCTAAGGCAAAAGAATAAATCTTTCGAATACATTTTATGTTCTTATTCAAATTCCACAGAATGCTGGTGTTGGTGCTGTTTGACACATTGTCTGGCTTGAAGAACTCAAAACAGAGCTCAACTATCAAGATTTAACGACTCACGTACGGAGAAGCTAACAAAATAGCAACACACAGGCAAAATGAAAGCTACAGAATGACGGTATAACGCCCACAAGCCATCTTTCCACCACTTAATTATAACTTTTAAGGACATGTCCATCTTTTTTTTCTGTCTGTCCATCTTGTCTGCTCTCTTCTTGACGGTGATTTCATGATATGTACGAATCAAGCAACGAGACATTTGCCATGTTTGCCGACTTCATTTACATATTGATAATTTGCACTCTGCATCCAATGGCATTGTGCCTACAAATTCTCCGTCTTGACTTTGCGAGAGATTTAAATCTCACCATACCTAACTAGACCAGGTTGGAGTAAAACGATCAAGTTGACGTGCTTTTGTTTTAAGGAGTGATCATGAGGGGTTGATGAAGGCTTTCTCTCTTTGAGCTCGGAGAGGCTGATTTAGTGTAGGTACAAAGGGTATAACATTCAAGGATGTGAAAAACGCTGCAAAGGATATTCGTGTAATTACTACCTTCTTTTGAAAATCTTCGGCTGGATGAAAGAAAATTGGCACAAGTTTGTACAATAATACAGACATGGCAGCAGGCACATGGGTGCTCATGATATTTCTGTTGAAATATGAACGGTTTACCCTGTATGGCACTGGAGTTTTATACTCGTTCCCTACAATAATGTTAAAATTATGTGGCTATGCTCATGTTTGCCAACTGCCTCGTCGCCCTCATCATATTTCCTACTCACCGCAATCAGTGTCCTTTTCATTCCTAAAAGATGTGTTTCTCCAACAAAAGAGCTTCTGGCAACTTTGGCTGCATCTCAATATGGTCATAATTCATAAGTTTTTCTGCAATTCTTGTATAATGATGAATTGCATGCCGTGTTTGCTGTCATTTCTTAGCAATTTATTCACGAGTTACGTGTACACGCTTGAAACAAGTTGATTGCTACAAAGGCCTTTGGAGTAGCTCCTCCGAATGCAGTGAGCGTTTCAACAAAAGACAAACTACTAATATTACATACTAGTCGGTGAATGCCACTGTATACAAGGATGTTTGAAATTGAGATTTTTTTCTCTCCAGTAAATTTATTTTAGCACAAGCACACAAACACACGACCACGACGTGCTAATAATCTCCCTCCACTTGCCTACCTATTTATGAAAATTTTTATTTAGCTATTATCCTTTCTACTTTTCATTCAAGTACGTCGCTCAACCTGATATTATTCCGGCCTAACCTCGCCACATCAGTGTCGTCGCAGTTGTGTGCTAAAAGATGAGCATGATGTGCATCAAGATTGAAAAGAAACCTTGTCTTGTCGTGGGCTCACACTTTGTACATTTAAACTTGCACAAGTACACACGGGGAGTAAATAAATATAGCAAGTTGCTTCTTACACAATTGCAACAAGTCTTGATTTGGCACCCCTCCCATCTTCATTTCGTATGCAAAGTCGTGTGGGATTTAAACACAACTCGTTTGTTGCAACAACGGAATCGAGTCGATCACTTGGCTTCTTGTGCTCTCGTGAATTGTGTGATATGCCCAAGTGATTATCCTACGCTATCGTCATCGAAAAATGCAAAAGCATGAAACACCAAACTCCTACTGCTGGTAAGTACGTTTGTGTCGTAGCAAATTTCCCGTTTGCATACATTTCGTTTTGGCTATCCGTATCCAATTCTGTTGGAAGAAAAAGGATTCACGATTCCCAATAATAACGTGCATTCTCTACGGATTAATATACATACGGGAAGTGAGATATCAATTTCATCAAAGCTCTCTGGAGTGAAAGGAGGATAAACTTGAGCAAGTCAATATAGAGTTGTGTGATCACACACGATAATAATATAGTTTTCAGTTCCACATCATTCTCTGAAAAGTAGAAGGTGGTAGCTAGTAGTAGCTGTGAAAACAAGGATATATTTTTAGACAGTTCCTATTTATAGTGACAAAGATTTTTTCTCTGTGGTGTAATACAAGCCACACAGTTGCCAATTGCGAACGTGCTCATTGCATACATTCTCTTTGTAATTTGTAATGTGCAGCACCTACACGAACAACTTTATTAGATGCACAGTGCATTAGAAAAGAAAAGGCTTCCTGTCCATGAAGAATCGGAGTAAAAATCGTTCCGGTGAGCTTGCCATATCCACACCTCCGTAGCTCCATATAAACTAGGTATTAAACATCCCCATGTTAAGCCGGAACCGCACGCCAAGCTCTTCGAGCACTGGAAATTAGAGCTTTACAAGTATCAGCGCTAGAACTACATTATGCTGTGTATTCAAATAATGTCAATGAGTTGGAAAGGTCTGACTTGTTCATGAAACTAAAGGGAAAAGGCCAAATACATGTGGCATTATCATCGGTTGCATAAAACTGACTTTCCTAGATCACGGGCATCTCTGTGCGTAGCGGAAAATACTGGAAGCAAATGGAAATTTTGACAAAGCGTAACAACAACTAGCGTTCGTCAGAGAAGACAACCTTTCCCGTTGATTTCATTCGCAAGGGGTACGTCTCACGATGAGGAAGTCAGAGCAGATACTATAAGCTTAGGCTGAAGACGCGCAGTCAAAACCTCGAATCATGAAAACCATACAAATGTCAACATCTCCCTCGTAGCCCTTACTGACATATTCATACGTGTTTCGTTTCACATCGAAAGATTAGTAATACCGTGCAAGGGAAAGGCAGAAGACATTCTATATAAAACGTCTTAAAACCCGAAGTTCTCGTTTCTTTAATAGGTCACTTGGAGAGTGTGTTACTAATCTGAGGATAGAACCGAAGTGAAAGTGAGACATCTGGAAAATGTCAGTGTTACAGGTTCAGGCAGAATGGACAGCTATCGTGGAGATGGTAAGCAGATTCTCTATTGTAACTCTTTTTCTAACAAAGAAGCACAAATTAGTTTTCCACTTTGTATGTAATTCGATATGCCTTGATCGCTACGCATATCCGTAGGTAAACATTATAAATACAGAAGTATATGTTTGTTTGCACCCAGATTGCAATGGTTGTCCTCCTCGCGTGGTACACATGGAGAGCAGTATTTTATGGGGTAGCTACTGCCTCACAGCTCGATGTATTAGGTAAGTTCAGTTTGGCTTCTGGCCTCGGGAAAATTTATTTGCCGTTTCTAATCTGCCAGAGGTGGTCATGTTTGTATTGGTGTGACCACACTCCTAATGATTTGAATATGCAAATGTAATGACGCGTAAACGTTCCTTTTTGTCGTGTTTCAGAATGGCCAGTGGCGTTAAGTGCATTTGTGGTGAAGATCACCTTCGTAGTTTTTCATCTGCTCCTGGCCCTTTTCCTGTATCATAGTGCACATCAGGTTGGTAATGATGATTATGATGTGACAAGGAATATATTACTGAAACACAGGTTTGTAACGTGAGCATGGTCCATGGGTGTAATATTTCGTTTCGTTTTTGACAGAGAGCCGAAGGGAAGCTAAGAGCGTGGTTTTACATTCGTCTCTTCATCGGACTCGTCATCTTGGTGCTTTTTGGCTTAGAACTGTTCCACATATTGGTCACTGTGGGGTTCAGTGTGTACTCAATCCTCATTATTTCCATTATCGCATCTTGGATATGCTTCATTATATACTCGCTCCTTGTTGTGCGATGGCTTATAAATGAAATCGAACATGACTACTTGGTTGCGAGGAATATGTACAGATTTTACTCGGGGAGAAACCCTTGAATTCTCATAGTCGCTCCAAAGTAGTTTACATAGGGTAAAAAATTACATAAGTCGAAATAATTAACTATTAACTACTTTTTTGTAGTTTGTAATTGCCTAATTACACTGAAAAGGTGCGAGAGTACGTACTGCTCTTCTGTCGTCCCAATTGAGCTTGACTATACGAATACAATTCAAGCAAATTATGCCAATTTGATCAGTCCTGTAAAATACTTTACCAGAGGTACAAATTCGTGTGTAAATAATTTGTAAGTATGATAGACTACTGATTGTATGTAAAACTTAAGAAGAAACTTTAAAGTAACTTCATTCTGACATTTTACGTACTACATCTGTGTGTATCAGATTGTCACTGCCTGAACTTCCACATAAAGAGAATATTTATCGTAACTTTAAAAGTGTAAAGACGAAAAAGTCGTTGATGGCAATTGTTAAATGCTGAAAATAATGCATAAAGTAGGTTTTGAATACAAAAGCGCGCATATGCCAAGCACAATTTTATAATGTCACTGCATGTTGATTTTAAAAATAGGTAATTGGTCATCGGAAACTCGCATGGGATGGCATAATAACATAGGACAGTCACTTGGTCTCCGTTAATTCCTAACAAAGTGCAGATTGATAAGAGAAAAGTGGGTTATCAAAAAATCGGAACGTGGTGTAATCAATAATGTACATATTTTATGAGTTTGGCACACTGCAGTTGTTGGTTGCTGATGCTTTCACAATCATCCAAACCAGTGAGATCGCGGAGAGTTAGAGGCGACTTCTGGTGACTCGGTGCATTCATAAAAGGTTAAATTAAACTTAACGCAATTAAGGGTTTATGTTTGGAATAGTATACCAATTACAATTACATAATATACTATTATATACTATATATGTAGATGGAAACTAAGCGTGGAACAGTATCGCACATTTCTTTTCCTTCCGGTGGACCAGGGGCGACCATTATTCCTGGATACGAACAAAGGCAGTCATATGAACCTCGATCTGGGAATGGGGGACTGTCATGGCTGGGGGCAATGCACTTGGGTAGCATAACTGTGTTGGTGCTGTGCGCATTATCATGCATGATAGCACTTCACCGTAATACAAGGCTTATGGAGCAGAATTTGGATATACTCGGTAAACCGGACTAATTGCTTTGTTATATTTCACGTGTAAAACTAATTTTCACGTGTAAAAACTCGCTCTTAATTATTAAGCAAAGCAGCTCAAGTCACCTTGTTACACTGACAAAGGCTATCAAACTGATGTCCACTTTACAAACAAGAGATTTGAAAGGGTATGTTTTAAAAAATATTTATAGAATGCAAGGATTAATATGTATCTCAAAAAAGAACACTGGCTAGTCTATTGGGTAAAGTACAACTTCCATATTTAAGGTGAAGCGTTCAAAGGACACCTGCCCGCCTTGTCCAACTGAAGGCCCACCGACTCCAATAGAACCGTTTAAGAACCCGGTGTCAGTCTTAAATCAAGAAGTCGGCAAAGATGCAAATTACGAAGTGGTTCATACCTGTGTTAATCCTCCAGTTCACCACAGCACGCTTCGCATACTCAATGATCCCGCTTTTGAAGGAAAGACTTGGACAGGGAAAGGTAAAAATCAAATACGTTTAATTGCTTTTCACTGGCAATTACTCTAAATCAAATACCAGAAAACGTAATTTAAAAATATTTTGAATACTACAGGCAGTTCAAAGCAAAGTTCAAAACAGGCTGCTGCCTGGAAGGCTATCCAGTCGGATTTCCCATACCTGGTTGAATTAGTTGGTGACGAATATGTTCCACCAGAATATTTTGACCCTATCTGTAACAGACCGCCGACTCCATAAATAAATGAGTATGATCAATACTCCTTCAGAATACAGATATGATATAATCATGGCCTCAAGACTGGTTTATTGGTTACATTTATCAAATCAATCTACACGTTATGCATCCCTTCATACACACGCTAACGTCAACTTACATGAAGAAAACGAACGTACACTGGTATAGCTTTGCATAAGTTAAAAATAGCCCACTCAGAATCCATGAACTGACTTTCATGAGTCGAATTGTGTGCTGGGAATGCAATAACATGTAAGAATCATTTACGTAATCTTGATATGTTATATTATGCTACACCAATGCATCTTCATTTTATGAAAGAAGTTTCCCACATCCATGATATCCTCTCTGACGAAATCTTTACTTACACATATCCACGCGGTCACTACTGTCAAGAAGATTTCCATCTGATCACATTCATAAACTACACGATTATGTGACAACAAAAAATGCACATACAATGGATTCACTAGACACTCTGTACCAAGTTTGCATAAACTTCTTTATTTGTTCTTTATTCTTTTATTTTACAAAAATAATTTATACCAACCCTGACGAACTACAGTTGATTCCAATCAATGATTTGCTGGAGTATTAGTTTATTTCGCTGCAAAACAGTTGCAATAAGTTTTATTGTCCTCAATCAGTCGCCTGCAACGGTCGGAACTGTATCATTTCATCTCATTAAAAATTACATTAAGAATTGTGGTGAGAACCTAGCTCAAGCGACATAGTGAAAGTTGCACACAACCTCTGTTATATGCTTGTACAACAGAGGCACTTTCTACAACACATTGGTTAAGTAACACAGTCCAGCTATCCAGCATGACCAAAATACGAGATCTTCCAATGTCTTATACGAAGACATAGTTTACCCTATGTTTTATATTGCTGAACCTCATTTGAACGCTACGTCAGTTTTTTTTGTCGTGTCAAGTGTGGTCTACAAATCCTGTGTTTTATTGAAATACACATTCATTGGAATCACCAAGCATATTTCTCCGATATTGGTGGCCACATCCCAGATTTCCATCCCAAGCTGATATCCCGTGAAGTGTGGACATTTTCTCGGGATCTGCAGGACAAACTTTGTTTGATCAGTCAGTACTGTTTAATTAGTGTTGCTGATTAAATACAGTTGACATTGCTTCGTTACAGCACACCTCTCTGGCGTTGAATCGACTTGCCAGTGATTCGGCCGAAGGAAATGCAAATGAGAATTTGAAGGTAGTGTTGTGCCTTTCAACTGCATTCGCTAATACGGTTTCTTTGTGAAGAAAGTGAACATGCTTTGCTGTCTTGCTTGGCTGAATAAAGGTGTGAACTTCTGCGAGAGCAATGTTTCTACCTGAGCCAAAGTTTTAAAAATATATGTATCTTGGAACATTGTGATTTACAACCAAAGAAGCGAAATTAAAAGTTTAGCAGTCACGTACTCGGTGCAAAGTACAACTCTGCACTATAGTTCACAGAGGGCAGAATGTCGCACGGTAATTCTGAGCAATTTTGTATTTCAAGAGCAAGAAGCCTTCCAGCCGAACCTTAAAAAATTAAAATCTGATAAAAAGACAAGTTCTAATAATCATGATAATCACAATGTGCCCCATATTTAAGTATACATTGATAAATTGATTCAGCAGTTAAGTATACCGCAATCTACATCTTTCAAACTGAATTTTGATTTTATATTGCTGCAGCTGTCCTTCTTCTCCTTTGGATCGTTGTTGCTGGTCCAATTAAATTTGTATATTTGCAATTGTATCAACAGAAGTAAATAAACTCCGACTGCAAACACAATAATGCTACAAAAATAGTTGATTTCTCGCATTTCTGAAAATTGGAACAAATGCGCTTACGAAACAGAAAAGGTGATACAATAAATACTGCGAATATAAATTCTACTTAAAGCATAAACAGAAATTTTTATTTGTCATCACGTCATTTTGGATTTTGATTGAACCATGCTCGCGTATCTGTAGTCAGAATTTACCATTTCGCTTGGTTTACACGTGTAGGTTATCTGTCTCAGCTTACAGCACAATAATTACGGTTTATATAAGCTCACGCATTTCTACACATTTGTGCACTGTGCTCTCTTATGTAGTACCAGGGATTTATGTACATATCCATAAATGAATTTATTTGGGTATCCATTATATTGTAAAGTTTTGTTGCATGCACTGTTTGTTTGCAATAGTACAAACATCCATAACTTTCACTGATATTTTGGCTCGATAAAGGATTTTGAGTGTATCTGTCAGCCTCGCATGTCGGTGCTTCAAACCTTTACAAGCGCCTCGTTTTAGAACGCAAGCTGAAGAGCTTAGTTCACAATATGACAATGAACTACCTATATGTGTATTATAGGTATTTACATCGTTTTCATTTAGAAATTTTTGTTCAGTCAAACCTTCGGAAAGTTACACTTCAGGATCACATTATGACAAGAAGAAAGATTTCAGAACCGGCTTTTACAAAGCATGAGTTACCAGCAAAATTTACAAATAAATGTATTCAAAGCAAAAACTCGGGCCCAGTAGTGGTGTGAGATAAATGATTACGTATCCCATTTAAGTATTTAATAATTACCTAACTCATTTTGTGACACTGTGGCGCATAACAAAAGGAAGACTGCAAAAAAGAAAGGATAACTGTTCATGTTTTAATTGCAACATTTAATACAGTGGTTTTTTCAGAAACAATTACGCAATTTACGCAAATATAAGCGGTACAGGTATACAATAAGTTAATAAATACGGAAATTATTTAAGCATGTTCACTGTCTTAAGGTGAATCTTTTGAGTTGTGTGAATTCGGTGAACTGAACGACATGCTGGACTCTATACGGAATTCTCGTGTCGCATCTCCATAAAGCTCTTCCGCATCTTCGGCAGTAATTATCCTACTTTCCGCTTCGTCAAAGTCACTCGTTAAATCCGACCTTCCTCGATGGCCACCACGAGCAAATGCGACTGGGTCAAAACTGGTTGGCTGCCATGAATTTTCATAGACCCGGGCAACGGGTGGCGTTTCAGGCTTAGATCCATGAGGCAATCCAGACGAAGGTTGACTTCGGGAAGGTGACACACGCCGAACAATAACTGGAGTAAGTAACAAATAACGTCATGTTGGTTCTTGGACTACACGAGGCAATTTTTGACATTCTGAACCCGACAATAGAGAAGAGAACTTACTTGACTTGATTTGACCTTGAACGTCGTCGCCAACAGGTAGAGACGCGTTATAGTCTGCAGGTCCGTTCAAACCGTTTCCGTACTATATTCGAGAATGCAATCATAAATTAATAAATCTCACGTCGTTTTCGAAACATGCATACAACTGTACGCTAATCCAATAAATTTGTTTGATTGAGCACAGCGCAATCTAACATAGTATATGATACAAAATGTAAAATGCAAGTAAAATGTTACCAGAGTATAATGCCTTGTTGTCTTTGGATAATATTCGCCAAAGTATTTCTTAAAAAACTCATGAACTTTTCCAGTTTCCTGTGCAGCACTTTGCGACACGAATAAGCACAAGCTGAGAACACTCAGCAGGTACAGGTATGACTTCATGATTTTTCGGGAGACTAAAGTATCTGCTGCAACGTAGCAAATTACTAGTCGAGATTTTATGTTGATGCTGACACTTTACAGTCAAGCTTATGAATAAACGTCGCAAACTTCAAGAAGCTTTATATATTTGCTTGTCCACATGTTCCTTATGCTATTCGAATATGATTATATACTGAAGAAAGAGAAAGCGTTTATATGATAAACAAATTGAAAATTAGATTTAGGTCAGAGGATAAAGTATGTAAGTGAAAGGAAGAGTGAGAAATTATTTCACAGATCCATCATTTCATGAGACCACACACGCTGCCATATATTTCAGAGTACACTTGAGCAACTTGCATAATCTGCATCCACCCGTATACGTGACTTTATGATTTTTCTTCACAAATCCAACTCTGAAACTTTTCCTTGCTCAACAACTTTTTCCACAGCTTTACAACGGGTGGTGACATATATTTTGACTCGACAGGTAGCTTGGGCTCCACAAATATGTTGACAATTGCGCTGCAGATCGCCCCAAATATAACTGTTCCCAACACAGCCACAGCAGGTTGCCAAATGTAGGACACAGAAAACAGGTTTAGAATGCCGGGGTACGCGTCATCTTTCCAGGAGTCGTCGTACGCCCTGCCTTGTTGCAGCAAGCTGCTCATGGATGCCTCAGACACAGAATCGTCGAGTATGGTGCTCGTGGTGGAATTCACATAACACCCGTCCGTTGTTAAAGGTAACTTTTGATTGGGGAGATGTCCATTTAGGCCATTGATCGTCGATCCAAGCCCAAGCAAAAATGTCAAAGATATACCGATTGTCGCTCCACAAATTGCACCCTGATGAATTTAGAGAAGACTACTGGAATATACCATCAAGTAAGTAAAGGTGTTGCAGTTTGCGTAAAAAATCACCACTCACAATTGAATTAGCCCATGGAAAGAAGAAGGCTAGTGAAAATATTCCAACCGTGGGCCCCAAAAGTCCTCCGTGCAAGAGTGCGGAAAACTTTCAGGAATATTCAAAAAATATCAAGTTGTCAAAAATTGACACTGTAACTATATACCTACCTACATACCTTCTACCATACTATTAAATTGTTACCGGAATAATTGATCCTGCCCCTGCCACTATGAAGACCACGCCAAAAGAAATCAAACCAGCAACTGTAGAGATGATTTTTGATAAGTATCCAAGCTTCACACTGCTAAGATTTGGATACATCAGTTTGACATAGTCCTCCACAACGATGGCAGGGATAGCATTTAAAGCTGTTGATATAGTACTATTAAATCTTCGTTAGATTAATGAACTTTTATATCACACACTCTTGAGAGTAAATCTTCCACACGGGTACCTCAGACTTCCACATGTTAACCCTGCAACCATCAAACCAGGAAGTCCCGTTTTTGTTCCAAGAGCATCCATCACAAATAACGGAAGTAACTGATCTGAAGACCCGACTGCCTTCAATATACCCAACACGATTTGTACTGAATGTCTTTCGGCTTTTTACCGAAAGCAAGTTTTTACAATTGATGTTTTGTGACAATTACGGCTCTATATAGGTAATATATGTATGTACTATGCCTTACATCTACTGATACTGGATCACAGTTGTGGTACTTTGCATAAATTACTAGACCCAAAACCAGCGCTGGTATTTCCACCAAGAGTAATCCTATAAGACTCAAGAGCAGGCATCTGTAAATAGTTGCAATTAATGTGGCCACTCAGAGTATTTAAACCAATGCAAAGTGAAACTAACTACGTAGATGTATTATATGTTTGTAATGTCGTACTGTTGAGCTTTCTTAACACTTGGAACAGCCAAATAACGTTGAATTTGACCTTGGGTCCCTGCGAATAGAGGAAGCCAAGTAAAGTAAGACGCAAATAGTCCCGTCCATAACGTATATCTCGTTCTGGGGTCTGGATCAAAGCTGAAAATTAATTTCATGACATTTCATTCAGAACCCTGTATGACGCACTATATATCGTACCACACTGTGACTAGCATAGCTTCAAAATTATGTAGCAAACCTCCACAACTCCGTTCGACCACCGAGCTTAGCGCGATCCCAAACCTCTTTTATTCCACCGACCTCATCAACTCCCATGATAAGAATCGTAATAATACTACCCATCATAATGGTTGCCTGAAGAGTATCTGACCACAAAACAGCTTTGAGGCCACCCTAGATTCAAAGACGACGATTCAATAGTGAGATCATTCCAACAAACGGTTTGTCTGATGTATAAACAAAATGAAAATATGTAGATATTATTACAAGAGAAGAGTAGACAATACAAGTAAGAAAAATCACAGCCGAAGACAGGTACTTATTGATTCCAGCCACTGTCCTTGTGTAAATCCAAATTATTACTTCAATTACACTCGTATAAAAGGTACCATACATAATCTTCATTTCTCAACTCATTTAGAGTTCAAATTCATACCTTGATCCAGTGCCAATGAAGGAGCCCAAACTGTTAAGGCCATGTACAAAGTCTGTAATCGTATCACAGATCACATTGTGGGTATATTTAGATAGCTAGCAATGGCTACAAACTTATTGTTTAGATTTAGACTCAGCAATTTGAACAGAATTTGTACTCTTACTAAGTGGATGATTGCCGTAAAGGATACAATTCGTCGAACAGTACGGTTAAATCGCATTTCTAAATACTACAAAAATTCTTCCATTTCAACAAAGGTTCAATGTATGGACTCAACATCTCATGAGTTGTTTAATTTTGTTGCATAACTTGTGAAAACGGAACCTGATACGCTGACGTTAAATTCAAAGAGCAAAACACTGGGACGTACAGGAAAGTAACAGCAAAGATCATAGGAATTATGGAGAGGACAAAGAAAATGTATCGCAATCCGTAGTAATAAACTTCAATAGGATCTCCGAGAAGTGCCACCCCTGAAATGAAGCTGTGAAAACAAAATTTCAAGAACGACTTGCATACAAATGTCTCCATTGCATACGCACTCACAAAGTTAAACAATTATGAAATGCATACCTGCAAACTAAAGACAGTGTAACCGGTAATATAGACATTGATCGACCTCCAACAAGAAAGTCTTCGTTAGTTACGTTCTTCTTGTCAAAAAACCCATAAAAGATTCCGATGCCCATTGACATCGCCACTACAACTCCAAAAATGCAGTACTCTGGCCAGTCAAAAAGGGCAGCGTAGTCCTTTGAGTCGAAAATTGTTTCAGGCATTTTTGCGGTTAGCGGCTTTCATCGGGTTGGTATTTGATAGTAACAGTCTCTTCTTAGTTGTCGCGAGTGGCTCCCAATTAATTTTGGATTATGATTTATAGTATATTATTTTTAATCGTTTAAATCATTTAGCCCCACTCTCCTCGTTCCGTCGGGAGACACTAAACTCATTTACACAAAGTGTGCGCTGAAGAGATATTTTTTATTTAAAAACATTTTAATAATTGCAATAATCAAAACTTCAATTGTATATGAAGCTTTTGTAAGTAAATTGTGTTTGTGTGGCAGGTTATGATGAGCTGTTATCTTATCCTAATCTTTAAAGTGTCACGTTTATGTGTAGGTCAATCATGGGAAAACCTTGTCTGACTCTACGTATCGGACTGGATTAAATTACAAATTCCTGTCACTTCTCGTGCTAAAAGGACTAAAAGGCGATTCTCGGAAAACATTATGGGCACTTGAAAGTGCAAGCATGTTGAAACTCAAGCTGTTGGTAATGTTCTATTGCATCTCAATATTCTGAAGTGGTTATTATTACAGTATTTATTTATATTTTTAATTATTACAATGCACTCTTCTTAATCCCTTCATCCTATATTTGTAGAAGGAATTTTATGGAGATCAAGCCACATCTTCATGCCCAGCAAAGCAATTTTAGTATCAAAACGATATTCGTTAAATATAATAATAATAATAATAATAATATAATTAAATATAATAAAAGCTGAGTATCCGCAAAGTAAGTCGCACACAATTATGGTTGGATGTAGTCGTTTCTGAAATTTTTCAACGTGTAACTCTAAATTCATACTGTCCATTCATCCCCTTCACAATATGGCCTGTCCACCTTGAAGGCATACATTAATTATTTTACTTCTTTATCTGGAACTTCTCTTCCGTGGTTTAGTGTCGATAATCGTAACCTTTTGAATCAATAGAAATAACCATGAAGAAAAGTGGTACAGTAGTTTTAATAGAACTTGTAGAATACTAGATCATAATAATTGGTGCTGAAAAAAATCTCCAATAGGAGCGTAGCGTTTATAAAGAATAAGCTATGCTCGTAAGTAAAATAGGGGAGCTTCTTATGCATTGATGTACTTTCGGCATGCAAAAATAATCCGGGTTTGCTAGTGCACAGAGAGGATTTGCAAATTACAAGTTGTATTAGCTGTCAAACTGCTCAGTTTTACACTGCACATGCACTTTTTATTGCAGCTTGCAGCCATGAATACGTAGATGCACTGCAGTCACCTTGGATAAAAGAATTCCTTACTCTGAGGCAGCCACTGAACTGCTCTCTTGAGTCCATGGAGGAAGAAAGATGAATGAAGATGAATGAAGAATTAGCTTATCTAAGCAGTGTATTATATCATTGGTAGCGTTACCACGAAACATTTTCGGGTTCAAAACAAGGAATCTTCTGCTTCACTTTGACTTTTTTGGGTGTGTGTTAGAACTCAATATTGCAAGATCCATATTTCTTCTTACATCCATGTCCGTGCACTTGACAAATAAAACAACTGCGGAACCATTTACATGATATAGAATCGTCCCTCGTGATACCGAGTTATTATTTACGTATTTTATGGCATTCATATTATTACTCGTTGTAATGAGTAGAATGTTGACAAACGTCTGAAACAGACTGCGCCAACTTTTTTCGCACTTGTAAGGTTTCAGTTTCACTGCTTCGAGTGCGGACCACGGAACAAATAATATAACGCACATAAAACCCTACGCATAGTGGTGCCACTGACTTTTATGGAATCTCTTCGGTTTCACCCTTTTTATATACATATAATGCAATATAACAGCAGTGGATTATTTGAGCATTAGGATTTTATTGGATCAGGGAATCACTGCTAATTCACAAAAGCGAGTGTTAAATGTGATAAAGTCATTAATCATGTTAAGGATCTATTGAGTACACATATTTACACCCATACATATATGACTCTTCAAGGTTTCGGGTTATTTGCTTGGCTTTTCAACTCCGAGCGTGCCTGTCCCCGTAGAGAGGCGCGACCGTCATCATTATCACCATTAGCACCATTTCCGTATCCCCTCTTTGTGTACACAGCACACACAGATCGAACTCGGGGCAGGGAACGAAACCAGAATGCTGTGGAAAGTGCTTCTGTCATTGCAAAAAAGCTGAGAGTTTCTCCCTGTCTCTCCCCTGCTGCTTCTGCCTTTGGTTAGTTGGCATTTATTACCACACTACTACTCACCACTCTTCCGTTGATGCTTGTGGAGGTCTTGTTATCTCAAAGTGTTCCATGGTTCAGATGGCGTTGCTCCTTTTAGAAAGTCGAGGGAGACAGCGAGGGATGCATGCTCCCCTCTGGTTTATGTTTGTTACTGAATAATTTAATATTGCACCCGTGCCAATGGAAATGTCTCTATTTGTGACCATTGATCATTTAATTACTTTTTGTGCAAACAAGCACCACTAGAAAAAGCTATCAAAGCCAATTTTTGTGCATCTTACGAGTGTGAGCTGCATTTTGTAAATTAACATACCCACTTTAATTTTGAAAGTATGTGCTTGCTACATGAAAAAAATTATCGCAAAGTAAAACCGTCTTTGAATAATATATTCTGTCATGGCCAAAAAGATGTCTACCCTGAATGAAGTAACGTGTATAATGTCATTTGGAGACAATAAAAAAATCCTGTTTGAGAATCAAACAAAAACTTGTTTCCCCCTTTATTGCCCTCATCGAGGGAATGCATGCCTAAAAGAACGCAAGCTCGCATGCTAAGGAGATGCGTGATGGGCTGGTTTTAACTTCATCTCTGGAAAACTGACTCCGCCTGCCTTTTTATCTTTTGCTATCCAACTGAGAGAGATTCAAACTATGTGTTCATCCTACATGGTGCGTAGCCATCCACAAAAGGCATTTTTTCCACACGAGTCCACACGACAGAGTCAAAAAGTTGTTTTTGATACATTACACATTATAAATAATAAAATATATTGTTCTGACGTGGTTTGGTTGAGTATACAACTTGGAATGTCAACTCTTTACGTTGTTACAGCCATAATAGTATACTCACATAATAAATGAAATGCATAAAAATGACTTGTTCATGGCACATGGGGAAACGAACATGACCCCGCATATTTTAAGGCAGCTGTCTTTGGATCGTAAAAAATGAGGATAAATTGCTGTCCCTATATACACTGTAGTCCGAAGTTTTTACTTTAGTAGTCCTTTCATATTATATATCCAACTGATAAAATATTATTAGGTAGGTGAAATAACGGTAAATTTTATATTCTTTGCTGACATTCACTTGCTACTGTTTTGTTAAGTGATGTAATATTCCGCCTTCATTTCTCGTGAAACTATTACCAAAAGAATTTTCAATATTACTTGTGTGTTTTTTTGAATCAACTGAAACCAAACAAAAAGAAAAACAAAAGGTCTCCAACGCACATCAATTATTCCACGCAGCGAAGTATAGAATGACTTTGGAAACCTTTTGATGGCAAAAATATTATAGAAAAATCTTTGCAACCGCGATCACACAAGAGGTCAGCAATCACCTCGTGTGCGTGACCCATGAATAGGAGATGTGTCTCTAGGAGAACTCACAGTAGCCAGGAAAGAGTCCTAAAAGTTGAAGAAAATTGTACCTTTCCCATCTCTCTCTTTGTCAACCTAAATGATGACAATCATTTCCCTCGTTGGAGCTGGATCAGAGACGCCTGTGAACAATGAGAAGAAGGGATTAAAAATTGTGAAAATGTACAACCCACACTTTCTTGCAATAATAAATGCACAAAACTACAATAGCTGTCTTGAATCAACTTTCAGTGACCTAGACAAGAACAAATCGGTTTTTCTCTAGAGTTTCATATAGCTTCATCGCTCCAGCATGGAGCCAAAAGAAAAAAGTCAAAAAGACGTATCACCTCTTGGAACTCGTGCAATTAGCCAAGTTTACAATCATTGTTGAAATGTATATTCCGTCATCCGCTCCGCCTTTGGCATACATGCAGCGGAAGAATAAGGGGACACTGTTCACAGCAGTAAAAATAGTGTCTTCATTCACATTTTCGTCTCTCTGTATAAAGCAGCTCTTTCGGTGTTCCTAATCCCGGATAATTCCGTGAGTCTCATGCACCAACGCAGCTTAAAATGTGCTCATGGCCAATACAGAAGAGCATGCACACACTCCGGAACATGTACGAGTCTTCTTTGAAAGTCGGCTTTTTTCCTAGGAAAGGTCAATAAATATGTCTTTTAAGTCATGTAAGCTCTGAGATTGCGCTTATTTCTTCGTGGATTTTTCCCCTGTCGCTATTTGTGTAAGAACCGATTTATAATATATAGTTTATACGCATCTATTTGTAAACGATATGGCTAGACCACATTTGCTTGTCACGTAGTATATCCTGTCCGCATAAAATTGAGTGAGCATAAAAGTCAAGTGCATCATCAGAGAGGTTGAAGAAAAGAAGAAGAGGTAAATTAAAATAACAAATCACTTAAGTCAACCACTAAATTTGTTTAAATGATAACACTAATGCTAATCGGATAACTTTCCCTCAAAATCCAGCTCAAGTAGGGCTGAAAAGCTTAGGCGAGTAAAGTAGTTAGTTTAAAGCAGCCAAGAAGAAAAAAGCTCCTGTGTCGTTTTTTTCCTTCTATTTCTTCTTATAGTCACTCTTTAGAAAACTTGACTTAATTTTTATTTTACAAGCGTCCTCTCATCATCAGCACCACTACAGTAGGATTAGACACGTATGATCGTATAGGTCTCTACTAAATACTCTCGAGTCGTCATAATAATATGCGCCTCTGTATCTCGCTGAGCTGAGAATAAGTGTTACAAGAAAAATGAAGGATTGCGGATTTCATGGCGGTGGCATTTACACACACAAATCCACGTACTTTTAAGCTGTGATCGCTTGTTTGTACTTTTAGAGTACAAACAGCATTATGCTGCGACCGGTATTACGATGAGCAAATCCTCATGTTACGACAATTGAGCTAATAGGAAAAAAATTGACAATCCACTTGTTAATAATCTCTCTAGAGTTGTGACTAGTTCATTAAAAGAAGGTGGCTTGAAGAGAACTACGCAGTGTGAAAATGATGATAGGCTTAGGAGCGATGATGTGCCCGGAAGAGTGATAATAATGACGACTTAATCTTTCAATTCTAGTTTAGGTGCCTCATGCTCTTGTAATTTTTGCATCGCGATCATAGATAAAATGCGGTTCACCTATGCACACACCGGTGTGAACTTTGATTGTTATTGCTGCCAAACTGCATACTCTGAATCTTGAAGTACCGTTTCCGCAAACTGTCATTGTTAAAAAAATAAGGTACAAAAAGTGTTCACGAACGTCTCATTTATCCAGTCCTGTTTCTTATGCATAAATGGTGATGATGATATTTTTATACACGAATACAGTGCAATTTTTAAAAAAGTTATACAGTGTGATCAAAATTTATAACACACCTGCAAACAAATGGATTGGTAGTAATTTGCAAATTTAACTGAGGCATTTCGAAGATTAGATGATAAATGCGTTATAATTGTTGATCAGCACAAAAATAGCATTTATTAACAGCAAATCCGACGGTTTTTTTCAGAAAATTCACAAATTAAAAAATTTGTTTGCAGGTGTGTAGAGTTGTTCAAATTGGCTGAAAATTGGTACGGTAGGGTAACTTGATGCGAGGAACATGAATCCGATGATAAACCGGTCCCTTTTTATGCTCATTTTTAAAAAATTTGGACCAACTTAATTTTTTGAATTTTTTAACGGTTTTTTTCGAATTTAAATTTTTTAACGGTCGGAAAGTGACCAGTTTCTCACCGGATTCATGTTCCTCGCCTCAAAATACGCCACTGTACCAATTTTCAGCCAAATACCTCTACTTTTTAGATTTTTTAATTTCGGAAGGTCTCCTATGATTGTCCAATCATGATTAATTGCAATTAATGTCTCGTTTAACCCCCAGGTATGGTTTAAAAACCGTCGGGCCAAAGTGAGGCAACTATCGAAAAATCAGGTAAAATTAACGGCCCCGGCTATTCGAAAACTAACCTAACCTAACCTAAGACACATTTTACATTGATTTTAACCTTAAAAACGTTTTAAACGGCCTTTATCTGCGAAACGACGTATTCTATCGTGTTCTAGACCTCGAAATCGTGATTCTGGCGAAATTTTGAGGATAAAGCATCTTTTTTTATTTAAAAAAACTGTAATTTTAATTTTAAAAATTTTTTGCATCATGAGATTCGGCATCGTGTGAAGGCTAAATTGGAAAAATTTTCGTTCATATAAACACGATTTTTGACATACTGTATAATTACTCAAAAGCAAATAATTGAAATGCGCTGAAAAGAGCTGCCCTTATGTCGACAGGGTTTTGGAACCTTGTTTCAATTTGTAAATAAATACATATTTGGAACATTAGACGAAACATCATGCTCTAGATTATGCAAAAAACGCAGCTCATTAGGTCAATTAATGTCCGAGGAATCGGCAAAAAACATGTTTTTCCACACTCCGTCTAACAGTTATTTGATCACACTTTAGGTTTAGACTTTTCCCATTTGGACGATTGTTCAATTATATGTAGTGCAGATTATGAAAATTATGTTTTTTGGTAATTATACTATATGGTAAAATCGTGTTTTATTTATTAAATGTACTGTATAATTTTAAAAAATCCAAATGATGCTGAATCTCATGGTGGAAAAATATCAAATTACCGTTTTTCAAAGGCCGAAGGAAAAAAAGATGCTTGTGTGTTTATTTTCACATGAACCCAACGTTTCATATCGATTGTATATCATTTTCAGTCCAGCGCTCCTTCCGTCGTTAAAGGCAGTAAGAAGCTGAAGGCCTCCAACAACAATGTGACCTCGCCGACCAACAACAACAACACTACCACCACTAATAACAACACTAGCGGTTCAAATCAGACAAATAATGGGAATGCGGGAGGTGCTGGAGCTCAGCATCCGATAATTTCCTCACATTCTCACAATACCCATGTTCACCCTCATCAACCCCAAACCCACCCCATTATAAGCGGCGGGGGTGGCAGCGGGGGAGGGACGAGTTTAGGCAACAGTCCGGATGTCTCCCAGTCTCCTCCATCGAGTCTCCAAGCTGGACTGTCGGCTGCCTCACATGGGCATCATCATCATCATTCCTCATTGAACAATCATCATCGCGAATCCCCTTACAAGCTGCCTCCATTGCCATCATCTAACCAGTCATCTGCCGGTGGTACAGGGCCTGGCACTCCTAATTCGGTTTCCAGTCATCATCACCTCAATTCTGGGGCAGCCGCAGCACTCACGTCTCACATTCATCATGCCAGCTCCAACGGTTCCGGTCATTCACATTCTCCAGCAGCTGGATACGGACTTTGGTCGAGTCCGATGGGTGACTTGATGTCATCTCAAGGTAGGATACAAATACAAGGTTTTTGCAAGTTTTTACCGTAGAATTCATATAACAAGGAAACCATCATGCTCACTTTTCATTTTGCCCAAGTACAAACAAAAATGTATATAATCCATGGCATGTAAACAAGCCTTCGATGCTTTTTGAATGACAGCTCCATTAAATAATCCTTTTTACCTAAGTCCCCGCATTATCAATTGCTTTCTTTCCATACTCCACTTAATGTACATTCTTTGGGGTAGCCAGATACTACTCTAGAGACGGCATCTCTAATAGTAAACAACGAGCTTAAAAATTTTGCGTAACATTTTTTTCTCAGATTTTGTTTCTCTTGTCTTTTCTCTGTAGGGTCTTTAATGACCTCAAACTGTTTGGATCGGTCAAACTACATGGGAAGCGGTGGGATGGGGATGACCATGAGTGGCCACTCAGCATCAATGGCTCATCAAGGAGCATCTTCTTGTTACAGTCAGAACTATGGTCATTCATCGTATTACACGAATATGGATTATCTATCATCCTCTCAGCTTAATGGCCCGGTAAACCATTTTGCTTGGTGAACAAAAACAAATATTTTTAAGTAGATATACATATACACAGCGTACGTGTAATAAATTTTTAGCTCTAAGTAATCTATGCATGTAATGTATGTTGTATCTATGTATGTATTTTACATATGATTATTTGGTAACTCAATAATAAGGATACTGTCTTTTAAATCATTGTTCAATATAGATAGTATTGTACATCGGGTAAATGTCTTACATTGATATATAGTATACTACGTATAGTTCTGTTTTTCCCAGTTCAATAGGTTTTATTTTAAATTGCACTTCGTGTTGCCCATCCAGCAAAAGATTCATGTCACCTACAGTATATATACCTACTACCGGTTACAATGCATAGTAAAAAATTAATATTTGAAATCCCATTATCTATATAGTTAACCATTGCACCAATTGGTTTACTCAGCGACAGTTTCTTTGGATTTTAACTTGCCATTTGCTTGGACTCAATGTAATCGGATTTAATCTTTTTGGAAAGTTTATTTTGACGGCAAAAGCATCATTTTTATTTCATTGTATGGGGTTGTGTTCGTTGCTGCTCACAGTGGGAAAACGTCTTTGAGGCTCATTCGCTTGTTACGACTAATCTCAAACAGATTTCTTCCATTCCCCCGATAACTAACTCATCAAAGTTTCCTCTACTCTCTTCACAAGGAGCATTGCATGCTTTGTCTATGACAAACCCCTTGTCTCACTCACCGCCTTTGCCGCTCTCCAATGGTTCTCTTACATGGACCCCATTAAACCCACTTCAGTTCTCCTCAGCTAACGACAATGCCAGTGGAGATTGATACCAGTGACATGATGGAGTCTTCGTGTAACGTAGATAAAAATTGGAAACTTTCAACTTTTCAGATTTTATAATGATGACATCTCAAACTCAAGCCTTAAACATGCGAATGCTTTCACAACCGTACTCGTTCCGATTCTACCTGTTTTTTTTTCTAAATTCCCTTATAGTAGTCCGCTTAATCTCGCACGAGTAGTACGGGCTGAAGTAATGGCAATTTGTTTTTAATACTTTACAATTTTTTCAACAATAACCGACTGCTCAGCATGCAGTAAACCTAGGACGACTTTGAGTTAAACGACATTTGACCTAGAATTCAACAATTAGATTCAAACAGCTAATTAGAATTACCTACTAACATAAGGCGCATTATGGCCACATTTCCCATATTTTGTCTTTATTCGCTTGTGTACAAAATGTTGTTTGTTTGTTTGTACAAAGCGTGACAACTAACAATCCAAAGTCGACAAACTAATATACTAAAATATATTAATAGGCCAAACTAGGAATTAAAACGAATCTCTACAGTTAATTTTATTAGCCCCACTAATCACAATAGTTCTACATAGTGAGCTCCTCACTACTTATTCATTGCAGGTGTGAGCATATTTAAATATTTACTGTATGAAAACATGTACATAATACTTTTCATTAAATTGCAATGTACAATTAAGTATACGTAAAATGAAGATGGTAATACTCGCAAGTACGTCATTTCTATAATGTTATTACCTATGTAATTAAAGTGAATACTTGCAATTATTGTAAAGTGTAGCCATTATAACAATTTAAGCGACATTCGTCAAACGTTCCTTAAATTCGTGTATTACACTGCATTGTAAAGAATTATCTGCGTATATGTAGAGCGGTGACGTGTACTAGAGTTATGTAAGCTACGTGTAACTGAATGCAATGATATCATCTTTTAAGTAAAATTAAAAACATTACTTCGTGAACACAAAAATATTCACACCACAATGCACTGATTTCAAAAATCCACTGCATTTAAAACCTACTAAAAGAAAAAAATTAAATTTTCATGTTATATGTGCATTTTCACTTATCAAACGGAGAAAAGTTTTGAGACAGACGGATTCTGTATTAGCATGTCCTCATATAGAAAACGGGAACCCAAAAACGCAACTTCATTTACTCACATACACTTCAGCAATGCAGCGGCGGATGCACGGAGGAATAGCTACGAGTTTTTTCTCCTGTAATCCAATGATTTATGTTTTTAATGTTTGTCCCCTCTGACTGCTGGCTGAGTGCACCTTTTCCGCATTCTTTGCGTGACATTTTAAGCCTCCCCATAAAAACCCTAAAAAATTGTTTTTCTTCATTTAAAAAAAACCATTAAATTGTGTGATTATGTCCATCCTCCATGCACATTGGGACTCTTGCCTTATGCGCTATCATCAACATTGCAGAATGAGTCAAAAAGGGTTGGGTTTCGATAGCATGCTCCCTGGTTGCTCCAAGCTAACAGTCTGTGGTGTAATTGAAGTTCAGAGAAAGAATGTCAAAAATGGACTGCCACAGTTTACGAAAACCGGGAATCGCAATACGCAACATTGTCGCATCATCAGGTATCTCATTGTCATATGTCAGAAGCAAGTATAATGCTGACCATGCATGCAAAGGACAAGCTAACTTGTATTTTGGTAAGTAACCTTTCGCAAACCGTCTAAAATTCAATCTCTTTTGGCATGCCTATTACTCTAAGCTCAGTCCGTACCCACAAAAAATAGTTTTACACAGTCCAGAGAGTCCGGCCGGTGAGAATGAAAAGGGTGTTGTGAATTTGTGACAATATAATGTACACACGCATACACATTTCATATACAAACATATTATGGCTACTGTTGGATGACTCTTGCTATCCTTTTACACATAAATGCATAATTCCAAGATTCATTCATAATTCACCCTTGAATATGCCAGAGCAGCAAGGATTTATGATTTGCCAGGAATTGTTTAAATTTATGACTTCGCGTATGTCACCATCACACAGTCTCTGCTTTATCGAACCACCATACTTACTGTAACCAAGCAAGCTTTCCGTCGAAATGGAATAATACAACTTCCAAATCGAGTCTCACCAGAAAACTGAGAAAGTCGCACGGAACGAAAAGGTTGAAAGATGATTCCACACTCCAGATAGATAGATTATATTCCATTGATGGACATTACCACTATTAAACATGAATATATATGCCTCATATATTGACCTTAATAGAGTGACTCAGTGAACTATGTGTATGAGCATTGAGGATGTATAGCGAGGTTGTAACTTTTGAACATTATATTCAAAAACTGTCAAAAGAACTCTGAACACTTAAACACCGTTTTAATTAGTTCGCCAGGTCTTGCTCTGTGGCCAGTTCATGCCCCTAAAGTTTTGACAAAGGGAGTTCGGTTTCTCAGAACGTAATAGTCACACTCGGCAGATTCTTGGCAACAACATAGCTATGATTCCCACCTAGTTGACGTTTATGCCAGGGCGCCATGTCAAAGTTTACTCGGCAAAAGCTAATAATTTGAATTTGTATTTAATTTGAAATTTTGACGTGATTCATAAATGGAGGGATCCTCAGAAACAAATCAGTGCAATTTGTACCGAAGAATAGCCATCCGTTTACGAGAGAATGATTTATTTTTTTAACTCCTAATGTCGACCCTTCTATCAAAGGGAGGTCGATTTGTCAAAACTTACCGGTCAAAATCATGATTATTGGCAACAGAATAGCTATTATTGAAAGTAAGGAGAGCTACGGTAGC
>JAHZMW010003807.1:0-19529 GCA_027743745.1 Alloscopus bannaensis
TTAAAATTTTTCAATTGGCAATATATAGCCTTTGAATGATGCTGAATCTCATGGTGCAAAAATATTTAAAAAACAAAACTAGGGTTTTTGCAAAGGTTGAGTGTGATAAAAGATGCTCAATACGAACCTCCTTCGAGTAACAGCAAAGGTCAAACAGTTAGCTACGAAGCTAGGAAACTTCACAGTATAAAAGTAAAATATCTGTTTGTAGGAAACGAAGCCTTGTCCGCCTTCACTACCGTCAGTTCGCGTTTGCCAATGATGGGCTAACGTGGGACAATGCGTTCCAGCAGTTGCTGCTAATGCGTACAATTATCACTGAATCGGGATAACACTATTATTATTGATAACTCACTTTTATGCGTAAATACCTACTATTATATTATGGTGGAGTTATAATGCCCAAACTCGACTGAGTCAGTAATTCGCAATTTGTAACAGCATTCCACGTTTGAGGAAACACTAATCTAGAAACAAATCCTTTTAATTCCTGTCACATTCGCGAGTCGCAAGTCGCGACGATATCAAGTGTCAAGAAAGCACAACGCAATGGTATGCATATGCACTCTAAAATGGAAAAGGATTTGCAACAAAATGTGACAGCACCAATAATCGAAGTGAACGTCGCATGTAATTGTAATCGACGAAATGTTTGTGGAAACACGCATTGTAAACAGCTTTTATCATTTATCACTCTTGATATGGAAAAATTGGCTCAGGATGTCACATTCAGTATGCCAGTCGGATCAGTCGCTCTCTACTCTTCCAGACCGATACTTTGTCTCTTGGGCTTTTTCTCCTGTGCTTCTCTTTATAAAAGCAATCTATATGCAAACCGGTAAATAAGTTCAATGTAAAAGGTCAGAAGAAATAAAATTCAGATTCAGATTAAGTTTGCAAATAGTTAAGTGCCTACTTATCCATTGTTGGCTGGCACAAATAAACATTTCCTTCTGAGGCGACGTCGTGAGAATCGAGATCCAACTTACCTGAAGAATTTCTGTATAACTTGCCTCATTGTCTTTGTTAATTGGTTTTGATTGCAACTGGGCCATGTCTTGAAATTGATCAGAAGAGTGCTGTGCCGTCTAAAGGGTTGTTACTTGTTTTTGTTCATTGAATTCTTTGTTCATTCGACAGAATTTCCACACTCAGTGTTAAAAAATGCCACAGGAAAGCACACCGGCCAACATGTCGAACGGAAACGCGGAAGTCAATAATTCATCATCAGACCGAGATTCTGAACAAGTAAGTCTTGCGAGTGACAATTATTAATGCATCTGAAATGCATGGTGTGCGACATATAATGCTTGTTTGCTTTGTATTACTTTTTAATATTTTAGTCACATTATGTGATAGTCGATTCATAACCGCTCTGCAATTATCCACGAAAATTATCGACACTTATCGTGCAATCACAACTTTACGTTACGCTTGTATGTACATATAACTGCATGTACACGCTTACTGTATTTTATTTCGTATTTGAATTTGTAGTCTTGCTTTTCTATATAAAATCTTTGACTATGCTGGCATGCCTAAAGTTGTGTCAATGTAACTAACTCGTAGGCTCAGACTTTTCTAAACCATCTCATAACGAACATATTGCAAGTGCATGCATCAGAGAGCGAGAGAGAAAGGGTGATAATACATGTTTAATCAATCAATCTTTCAGACTTCTACCAACGTGATATTTTATAACAATTACATTAAATTATGAATCTTTTTTACTCATAGGTTTATGATCCACCGGCGGATCAGTCGAAGAATGCGTATGTGAAATCCCTGGATGAATACCAGTCAATGTACAAAAAGTCTATAGATGACCCAGAAGGATTTTGGAAGGACATTATTGATGATTTTTATTTTGAAGAAAAACAGCCAGAAGATAAGGCACTTCTCAGTTACAACTTGGACGTCAACAAGGGCCCTGTTTCTGTGAAATTCTTGGAGGGGGCAAAAACCAATATCTGTTACAATTTGCTAGACAGAAATGTGGAGAAAAAAGGTTTGAAAGACACGGTTGCGTTTTACTGGTAAGTTTCATGCATAAAACTTGCTGGTTTGTGATTCAGAAATGGAACATTATTACAATATAACTTTTATTCTATGCCTTTTAATTTAGGGAAGGAAATGATCCCAAGGACGAGTCCAAAATCACATATGGTGAACTGTTGAAGGAAGTGTGCAAATTTGCAAATGTTCTCAAGTCGTTGGGGGTTAAGAAGGGCGATAGGGTTGCGATATACATGCCGATGATAGTAGAACTACCGGTGGCTATGCTTGGTTGTGCGAGAATTGGTGCTATACATTCCATTGTGGTAAAGACAAATTTTAATATGAATTTCATTTTCTATACTCCAACTTTACAAACCGCAGTTGTTCGCTAATATTACACTTTGTTTACAGTTTGGTGGATTTTCAGCAGAGTCTTTGGCTGATAGAATGATCGATGCTCAGACATCGGTACTTATCACCTCAGACGGGGTGTGGCGTGGTGAAAAAATTATTCACTTGAAAGAAATCAGTGATAATGCGATCGCGAAATGTGGCGATGCAAACCTTGATGTTAAGCACTGCATTGTCGTAAATCACCTCCCTCGATTGGCAGTGAACAAAACAGACGACTCTAAGGAATCGCCGACGAAAAAGAAGCAGTATGACTATCTTGTAAGTTTCAAAGCTCTTTCGGTACATTATCGTTTTTAGATATGTAATAACATGTCTTGAACCACATAATGGTAATCTCTGATTTCAGGCACCATTCGACGAAACCAGGGACAAGTGGTATCACGAGTTAATGGAGACGGCTGATGATGTTTGTGACCCGGAATGGGTTGACGCGGAAGACCCCCTTTTTATGCTTTACACAAGGTATTCATAATTCCATTTTCATTCATGAATGCTACTAAAGGCTTGCTTTAAAGAAATTGCCATTTTAAGCGAATGTTTAATTATTACTCATCACTACTCTAGTGGGTCTACCGGTAAACCAAAGGGAGTCCTTCACACGACCGCCGGGTATATGATTTACGCTGCTACAACGTTCAAGTATGTTTTCGATTACCATCCGGATGATATTTATTGGTGCACTGCTGACATCGGATGGATTACTGGGCATACGTACGTAACCTACGGACCTCTAGCAAATGGAGCAACATCAGTCATAGTTAGTTTGTAAACATATATTTAAGACATTACTTAATACACATATCATTTCCAGTTTATATATACGTTTTCATTTTAATGCTTTAGTTTGAGGGGACGCCTTTCTACCCAACGAATTCCAGGTTTTGGGACGTTGTGGATAAATACAAAGTTAATCAGTTTTACACGGCACCCACAGCGATTCGTTCGTTGATGAAGTTCGGGGATAGCTATGTTAAACAGTAAGACATACATATACATTAAGATCTAATCGTCCACAACAACTTGTTTGCCTCATCGTTAGTTGTTTAGTAATTGAGTTAAGAAATTAACGTGTTCAAGAAACGATGAAATTGATTCTTTCAGATGCGACCGAAGTTCCTTGAAAATCTTAGGTACGGTGGGAGAACCAATTAATCCTGAAGCTTGGCTGTGGTACTACAATGTCGTCGGAGATGGTAGATGCCCGATTGTTGACACTTACTGGCAAACTGAAACCGGTGGACATGTGTTGACACCGCTCCCTGGAGCAACACCTTCTAAGCCAGGATCTGCTGTAAGAGTTATAATGAACTAATAATGCTTTGCCAGCTTATTTTATTGTTACAGTCTTTTACAAAATTCATGCAGTGACTATATAGTTACTGTATTATTTTTTTGTAGACCTTTCCATTTTTTGGAGTATTGCCTGCTCTGCTAACAGAGGAGGGAAAAGAAATAGAAGGACCAGGTGAAGGATATTTAGTGTTCAAGAAACCGTGGCCAGGAATGATGCGTACTGTTTATGGTGATCATCAGAGATTTGAAGACACATACTTCAAAAAGTTTCCCGGATATTATTGCACAGGAGATGGTTAGTGGCTTATTAAATTAAATCCGACGATAAAGTTATTTCTACATATACTGCGATGGACCACAATTGCAGAATGCTAACAGAACTCTCATTTGTTTCTAATAAGGTGCTAGACGGGATAAAGACGGATATTTGTGGATTACTGGCCGCGTCGATGATATGTTGAACGTGTCAGGACATTTACTCAGCACCGCCCAAGTAGAATCTGCATTGATTGAGCACAAAGGTAAACCGAGTAGTAACCACTTTCCCATAAGCATGCTTGATCTCGTTTGTCATTGACATTTCTAGTGTGCTAATGTTCACATACTGCGATTTTTTTCATAGCTGTCGCTGAATCAGCGGCCGTGGCAATGCCCCATACTGTAAAGGGTGAGGCTCTTTATTGCTTCGTTACCCTCCGTGATGGATTCGAATTCTCACCACAATTGGAATCAGAGCTCAAGCTGAAAGGTTGGCTGGCGTTTGTTGAAGTTACAACTTGCTTGAGTTACGCCAATGTGAATTTATCAAACTGTTCTGAATATTCTTTCTGCAGTAAGAGAAAAAATCGGAGCATTTGCTGTTCCAGAAGTAATCCAGTTAGCTCCGGCCCTTCCTAAAACACGATCTGGGAAAATCATGCGAAGAATTCTGAGAAAAATTGCTGTTGGAGATAATAACTTTGGGGATACCTCGACGTTAGCAGACGAGTCTGTTATTCAGCTTCTCCTTCAACATCGTCCAGAAGCCGCAGCCAAGGTTCGCTAATCCTTTTCATAAGGATTTTCCAACAAAATGTTTATGCAAATGTAACACATCTTCCACTGTTATTGGACGAAGGGGAACAACTATCAACAGTTACAAAGCGAAGTAAATTAAAATCCACATCAGGATTGTGGAAAAATTGGTGAAACGTATACATAAATAGTAGTAAATTTGTAGTATTCTCTATAGCATAAACCCGTCACACACAGCTAGTTGTACTAGTTGTAGAATACTGATATATGTAACTCATGTGATGCCAGCTTAAGTTTTAAAATGCTACACATTCTGAGGCCACATTTCACATATTATGCTTAAACGCATAGAGTGCGTATTGCATACCCTTTACTTTAGGGTTTCGTAAAATTCTTCTGATTATATAGATAAAAAGCGTATTCCTCAGAAGAATCTGAAGTACGATGTGCAAAAATCTCACGAGTAGAAGCAAATTTAATAGCTTTACATTACGTAAGTTTGTGGTAGGCTTAGGGAATACATGATCTTCAAATACATACTACTGAAACAGATTAACAGATCAGAGTTAAATACACACAGACAGAATAAAATGACTTGCCAAGAGAAACGTCCTTGGAAATCTTACCAACAAGGATAAGCCTTTAAAATACATATCATCAACGCGTTGTTGTAAACTACACTGTCAACTACTGTATTGCAATCTGCTACAGAATAGTAACTTGGTGGTAATTGATGGTGCAATTGTATTGACTATGTATATTGCGTTTACTTCCGTTTTCCAACACACGACCATTTTGGTCAAATTGACCGTACTGCTAAGAATTAAACAAGTTATAGTAATTGCAGAAATAGTGGGCCTCAAGGCGATCCCCCAGGCGCGTTTGCATAACCAAGGAACTATTATAGTGAATAAGTATTTGAATGCTTTGAAGCACACTGCACTGTCAACGGATACTTTTGATTTTTTCTTATGTGTGTATACTTTAAACCTTTTTAATTGTAAACGAAAACAAGAAGCGATACTTTGTTCAAATATGTAACTATTTTTATATAAGATTACTAACTTGATACATAATTATGATTGATGCTCGAATCGAGCAGCTCGATGCTTGTTTTTCTGTTTTAAATAGACCTCATTGAAACAACGGAGGTTCTTGCGGAGAATTGAAAGAGTTCACTTGTAGGTTTTTGCGTCTTATGTGCGAGTTTTTGTCACATTAAATCGGATGTTTTGGTTATTGCTTTAGTACAAGCCGCAATTTTTTTTGTAATTGGTAGCATAAAAAAGTGTCTCGCCAGGTCAAGTCAAAGATTTGAACTTAGTATGTAAATGGTTTGTCAACCTTCCTTAATTTCAGCTATTTTATACTAATTAATACGACAAAATTGATACTTCTGGCTTATCATACATTACTTCAAAAACCATGTCTTTGTTTCTTATTACCTAAACTACTTTTAATTCATTTGCTTGGTACAATATCACAGCCGTACTGCTATCAATCATGCGGCTAAAGAATGGGTGTGTCTAAAGCGCGTAGTGTAGAAAATTGAATAGTAACATACCACAAAACATAATGTGTAACATACTGAATAAAGTATTTTATTCACAAAATATTGTACTTATCACTTATTGATTACATGCTACCCACATCTTGCGTAAAATACTATTCAGTTTTCAGTTTCAGCTAACGAAACTCGTGTCAATAGCAGTAACTAACATTGTTTCGCTGTATTCTACACCACGTACTGCTAACAGGTAAGTAAGATATGTTGGTTATTAGATTTAGCTACATCGCGGGAGATGAACGTAAGAAAGTACAAATTGATTTAACCAAAAACAAAATATTGAAAGGAATCCTTACTTAAAATGCAAGTTACGTTATGCTGTGCTAGATCTTCTGGTAGCGCATAAAAATATTGTTTTCTTAATTTTTTTGGGGGAATAGTCTTTGCTAATGACTGAGGCACTTTCAACGACACACAAAAAAGGTCCTAAAATTGGTACTCCAACGTTTCGATAAGTAATTCCTATAATCCAATTGTATACGACCGACCATTAATGTTATGAATAGGAGTTGCAACAGGTGTTGAAACGGACCACTCGTACCATACATTGTGCTTGCTCGAACACCTCCAGAAATGAACTTTGACGGTTTCTCCCTCCTTAACAGGTATAGGGTCCTGAAAATTAGACACGTATATACCAATTGAATACTTGATTGGTATAATCTAATCAGAGTGGAATCACGATTGTAAAGTTGTAGATTAATACTTACTCGAATTGGAAAGTAGATTGGAAACCAACTAAACATGCCTTCTGAATGAGTGTCGGGATGAATGCTCATTAATACATCATCGAATAAAACACTTTCGAAGTATCCAGCAACCCCGTGTAACATACAGTCTTGTTTAGCAACAAAATCCACTGTCCCGTAACGATCATTTCCTTCTTTAACGTCTGCAAACCCAGATTTTCAAAGTTAAAAATTTGCAATTCATACATCTATTCACAGAGATCAAAATGTTTCCAGAACTCACCACTTTTAGGATGACTAAACACAAAGAGTGGCTGAGGTCTTGCAATCTCGTAGAACGTTTTCATGTACACGACATACGGCGTCTCGAAATTGCTTAACATGTGTTTATTATGATCAAAAAACGATCGAACTTCCGCATGGAGCTTAGGACACATTATCGGCGCAACGTATGACGTGTAGCTCTGTGGAATCATAATTCCACCTTCTATAAATAGACAAGGACAACGAAACAGTCAACCAGGATATATTGCATTGCTTCCTATTCACAAGCTAGTTGAAAGTGACTTTCGACTGACCGTTTAAACAGTTCTACAACGCATCGTAAAGCCCGATTAAAAATTGCGCTTAAAGGAATACTCTTCGAACAATATATATATAGGTATGTCACAAGAATTACAGGGTTTTAGTTTCCTTTTCAGCTTCTGGAATTTTGGAAATCAAAGCTTTAGACACAGCTTGTTGATACAGCATATACTTTGTTGGATCTCTCTCAAAGACTTCATACGTGTTCGCCTCTAAATTATCCATCAAAGGTTGCAGAGGTGACTGAAGAAAGTCTTCATATCCTCTGGTGTATTTCCTTACATTATCTTCGTCCCAACCTAACTCCTGTGAACAATTTCGTCGGCGAAAATACTTAAAATCATCAAGCGTCTAAAGTTGTGACCATTTCGTCATTAATTTACTACATATCTTTTAATTTATATTTTGGTACTGTATTATGAAATTAAAAATAAAAAAGCTTACAACTTGGCCATGAAGGTACTCTATGTATTGTTTGTAGTGTAGGTAGTCCTGAGGACTCCTTTCTGGATTACAGTTGAGAATTACTTGAGATCCAATATCAAAAAAGCTTTTCACAATCTGCTGTGTGCTTTTAGGTAGAACCGGAAACCCTTTCTGATTGGTAACAAACAATTCTACAAACAGTCAAATAATTTTTCACTATGAGACCAGAGGCGAATCGATCGACCTAACTGCGTTTACAGGCTAAATTGATATTACGTTGGGAATAATTGTAGTAATTGAAATAGCTAAGTACCTTCACTTAGGCAAATTGCCTTTACAGGTTCTCCTAACCACCGTTGGATTTCATCTTGGTCCGGTAGGTCAAGTGGTAAATCAAGTACGGGGTAAATGCGTCTTTCTGAAGTCCCAAGCGTGCGAAAACGATTCCATCTGCAATTGTACAACAGACAGTATTATACATTTCAGACTACGGAAAACGCTCCGGTATCGATTAAAAACTTACGTTGGCCATGAACTAAATGAAGTGTCTGCATCCACATTGTCAATTTCAGAGTCGGATTCGTTTAACCCATTAATAGTCTTTACACTCGGATAAGTCATCGGCATTCTAACCCATACCTAAAAGAGAAAAGTCAATACTTAATGACTTGGTTTCACCTGTATCAAAAAGTCTACAGACAGCCACTATTTAAATTGATTGAGCTTACTACAATATTGGAATGATTGCCTCCATCGGGCGAAATTTTAGAATACAACAGCCTTCCAAGATTAGTAGAATCACCGGGATGTAAATTGATAATCGCAGAGTGCATACTTAAATGCTGCACATACCCCAGTTCTTTATCTAATAGTTTACAAGCTATACTCCTTCTGTTCGCACAAGAAGATTCTGTAGATTCTTGTAAATCGTTTAGAACGCCAACAACGGAATTACTCCAATCTGCAAAGAAGTTTATATTTGTAGTTCAGTTAAAAAAAATGTGTGAAAAAATATCACTAAATGTTGTGCGTGAACATACCACCGGACGTCAGAGCCATATCAAACCAGCAGAATGGTTCCTCTGGATTCTGCTCCTGACCGCTAAGTTCATTTTCACAGTACTTTTTCGACAGCAGCCCGCAACACATGTAATCAAATCTAAAAAAGTTAGGTATCCAAATTTTAAAACAATAATGAAGGAAACTAATCCAAATTCCGAAACAAACTACGAAAGGAAACAAGCAAGTATTTATTCTATAATACAATACATCCGTTGTCCGTATCAAATTGAAAACTAAATCATGGAAAGAGAACATGAAATTGGAAATACGTAAGAGTTACATACCCTGCTTCCCGAGAATCTGTTAATGAAGTTTGAATATCCGACACGTTTTCCAGGTAAATTCCTACACTCAGCTTTTTCGGCATTGTGACACACGACTGGTTTAAGGGCCCGAGTAACACCAAATCTACAAAATCAAAATACAAAAAATATTCATAAGAATACACCTTTTGTGATTAAATTAGCTACAAAGTTGAATACGGATCGTAAATTCTAGGAAAGTTACTTCAATTGTATGTAAACCCAGCTTACAATCAGTTATTCACGAACTTCGAACGGTCAGTCACAGAAGACAGGAGAGTCAAGTCGTGACACTTTAAGTGAATCAACAAAATCAGCAGAAATGATCACCGTCAACCGTAAATATACAAATAGCTCACACTCACAAAAATGAACAAAACTTATTTATTATTCACGAACGCCGACGATTTATGATCTTTTGAAGTTGATTTTGAAGCTTGACACATCTGACAATTTATGAATCAACTTGCTTCGCGACAAAAGTTATTCCGAATCCGAAGGTTATTCACATTCATTGAACCCTGTTTCTCAACCAAATTGACGTCTCCTCAACTCAACGACTTGTTAAAACCAGCACACTTTTAAGCTTTTAGTTACAATTAATTGCGTTGTCAAATTAAGATTATATTTGTGCTGTAACCTCTTGTGCTACAATTTTCAGTAATTTTCTCCAGCCACCTGAAAACGTAAAGTAAGCTCACAATGAGATGCTTTTTTATATCTGGACAAAAATATGTTCCATTTTTGTGTAGCCTGTAGCTGATATCCCGCGTGGGTCTTCAAGTCTTCATGTGAGTTCTGCAAACTCCCAACAAAAGCTCTCTCCAGGATTCTCATGTGTTACGGAGGCGCTTTGAAGATGACACTGTTTACTCACTTTTCCACGATTTACATCTCTCACAATGCCCTCCACGACGTTCATGCGGTGTTTGAGGGAATCCAGCTTTTGGTGTCCAAAAAGGTCTAGCGGCTTCGACAGGATTTCATGGTGCCCCTAATAAAAAAAAAGTCTTCAGCCCATGAAACGGTTTCGCTATTCTTTAGGATTTCTCTGTGCAGCTAAATGTTAACTAAATTATAATTAGTAAATTCCCCCAAATTACAGAATGCTCATTGGATTAGTAGTTTTAGTACTGCGCTACAGCTTTTCTCCTCGCAAGGGTGTAATATTGCAGCCCAAGGAATTTTGCAGTTATTATTACGCAGCTTTCCGAATCAAACAATTAATAATGTGTATGTTAACGTTACCTGTTTTACCGCTTGTCTTTCCTTCATTTTGTATTATTCATGACTCGCCATAATTTCGCGAAAAACTACAATTGGTAAATGCGGCGAAGCTTTCTGAAACGGTAATCATATCATCAGTGATTTAAAATGCAACATTCCGGTCCGGTGATGCTGTGTTTGCATTTTGCTTCAAGTAAATTAGTATTTATTTAACGTTTTTGTCCGCAGTGATGATAATGCAAAATGCATGAGAGTTTTACAATTCACGTGCTATACGTGTGCGGTGAAAGCGAACAGACTCCTAGGGTGAAAGCTTTACATCGTGTGTTCCAGTGGTTTTACTACTGGAAAGTGGTAGTTGGTGAGCGGTGAAAGTAATTTGTAATGTGTCCACCCTCTCATCGCAGGGGTTCATTACAAGAATATAGGCAATGAAAACAACGTTTGCGGCTCACCACGATGATGAGAAAGGATGACAAAAGGTTTCTATTTTTATGGCTGACTGGCCGTGACCGGATTTGTTGGAGAGGTGCTGATCTTTGTGAGTGTATATAATACCCTTTCGTCGTCGTTTTGAAAGTAGCGTGGGGGAATATGTATTAATGAACTTGATGTGAACCCACACATCGCGACGTCTTTTTAGAGTGGAGCTCCCATGAGGAAACGCGGTCTGACGAACGTTGAGCTTTCTACTTTTTTAAAATCCAAACTACATTATTCAGCAGCAGTTTACTACAAGAAGAAATGAAAGCAAAACTTTGAGGTATATGGCTGCATTACGTAATATATTTATCTATGTATGTATCTTATATTAGATGAGCTCTCCACTCGTGTTTTATCTCCCACAATGTGATTCACTGACATGGTATTCTCCTTGAGAATAGGATTTTTCCCGTGTGCTCTTGTTAGTGTGGCTAAAGTTAGATTGTAGTAAAAGATAATGGAAGGCAATTTTCTTCACTTTATTCGCTCCTCGAGTCAACAGACGGAACTGAAAATTAAATGTTCCACAACCAGTTAAGATCCCGACATTGTCTACAATAGTAGTAGCGTGTGTGCATGATTCCCGTATTCCCGTCGACTTCCAAGTAATCTAGTTGTTGCTTTGAAGTTGCCCTTTGGCGACTGTTCTCGTACATTTGTTATGAACTCAGCTTTCCATGAGTGTAGTGGTTCTTTCTCGGTCTTCAGTATAAGATTTAAAAAGTATAAAAGATCCAAGACAGCGTCTAATAATGTAGTATTGTGTTGTGTGAGATATATAGCTTCCATATCTCTGTCAGCATTGATAAGCGTAAATATGGGAGATGAGCAAATTTATTCTGCAGTGGAGACGTGTATATATGCTTTCCTGAAGTTGAGAAATTCAACTTTCACTGTGTCGAATACGATGCAAACTGCACTTTGTAAACGTCTCACTAGAAAAAGGTGGGTACAAGCAAATGTATCGATTCCTCCACACAACAGCGGAACTGTCTTGAATCGCAAGCCTAAGGATTAGCACAAGCTAAGCTCAACCCGTGTAAAAAATCCGGGCCCAATCCTCGACTTCTCGTTTCTCCTGTAGTGAACAGAAGGCATAACATAAATTTGCGCTGCACATGTGAGAAGCGGTGTGATGAGGTAGATCTTATAGTCTCATCTGGAAATTGGAATAAGGTTTTTTAAAACATGTATGCATAATTTACAGAGATTACATATTACAACAGCAAGAAAAATGTCGGAGAGCTGTTCACTGTGGCCACTATGAGTTTTCTATCTCCGCATTGCAGTAAACAGATATTTAAAATGATGGCTCTCCATATCCCATCTTGAGAGTCAGCAATTTTCAGCAAGTACAGCACATAGAAAGACGGGATGTGATTAAGGGCAAGATAGAACGCTACTTGTGTTTTTAAATCTGCCTTGTTCTTAGTCGTGCTAAAACTGGCAGCAACTTGAATGAAGTCCAACAAAAAATAACGTTACATGTTCTACCAGACAGGAGGGGGCTAACGCTGAAAACTGGTGATGTGATGTGAGTAGATAAGGTGAGCATCTCTGAAATTTGCTGTGCTATGCAATTTTGAAACGTCGAAGCTTATTCCAAACTGGATATGGTGCCCAAAAAGCGTGTGGACAGAGGGCGGAAGTTGTTTTGCATAAGGTTTTTGAAAGAGAAATAGCAAGATTTTGCATAGTGAATACTTTATTTATGTATTTACATATTTGACATATACGAGTGAGAAAAATGAGAAATGAGACCAATTTCTTGTTTTCGTTGAATGGAATCGCGACCGCAATAAATTAAAGTCAGGAGATGACTTTATGGCTCATCTTAGATACTATAACACTTACTATATACTATAACAAGGTGCATGGAATCTTTGACGGAGGTAAAAGTTTGGATTAATTCTACGCACTAACAAGGGCTTCAAAATGGTTCCATTAAGCCAAAATTCATTGACGAAGCCATCAAATTGAAAGTGAAAGTTGTACATTGTCATATCTAAAATCGTCAAGTAATGCTTTATGATTATTTAACTACTCTGAACAAACTCAAATAGCGCTAGATGCACGAAACGTTTTTAAAAGCAAGAAATTATTCAACTTGCACTAAAAGCAGAGCAACCCCTCAAAAAATTCTCTAGTCGCTTGTCGCATCCAGTTTTGAAGGTCTTTTATGAGAAATGTTGAGGACAGTGGCTTTGGTCAACGCACATGGAAAGAGATCCGGGAGATATGTATTATCCAGCTCCAGCACAAACGTCTAAGTGTTTTTTCTTCAGAGATTTGCATTTGATTACAGTTTCAGCTCTCGTTAGGTTGTAAAACGTGTTTCTGATACATACATATACTACGTACATATTAATTCAATTTAGTTCAAGACAGAATGAAAGTCTCAATCTCGTGCTCCTATCTGTTTCTCCTTTCTGATGACAATGCAGCGTAATACGTAATTTAAAAAAATAAAATGAATTTTAAAACGACATGCATATGTATAGACTCGGTCATAGAGGTCTATATAAATAATATATCAGAGTAAAATGACTAGACTTATATCACAGATATATAGGTATGTACATGTATTCTTACGTACAGTTTTGGCCATACTTTCTCCGTTTACATTAGGTTGACACACTTTCTCGAGGTTTACTCTTTCAATTTCTAAATCCATGTACAGATTGCTCAACCGTTGAACATACGATGAAAGGAAGTTTCGCACATCTTCGTATGGTTTGATACACGATAGAATCTACTAGTGTATTTCATCCATGTACAATTCTCATTGCTCTGCAAAAGTATGTCTAATATGGTTCAGATAAGATAATTATGTCACAGACAGCAGAAATCTCTATTCTTCTCTCTATGCTTTTCCACTTGCTCTGTACGAATTATCAACTTGTCTTGAAGCGTCAACATGACTGCTGTCCATATCTTTTCGCTAATAGTTATTACCGAGAGATTGAAAGAAGAACGGAACAAGTGATGTTTGCCGATCACTGCCATCATGTTTAATGCATTCCTTTGTCTTTGAGGTGGATTTTTGTGCAAAAAGTCTGTGATTTTGCAAAAAGGGTGCTGCTAATCACGGAGCAAGTAGGAATATATCGGTTCGCTTCTAACATGCTTTGATGTAATCGCGTCAGTTCCGATAAATAGAATGCTCGGTTATAGAGAAGAAATATACTTTGAACGAAAACTTGAAGCTTTAGTGCAAATTTACAATTTACAGTTTATATTGCAAAAGGAGAGAGACATGAAAGCGTAGGATTTTTGGCTCGTCATATACAGCTTTTCGTGCTCGCTACACATCCCGTGTCACGTACAGTGTTTTCAAGTAATTCGCACTCTGTTCCCTATTTATATATATCTGAAGATTGAAAATTGAACAAAAAACGGTGAGAGCAGTGTCGTTGCACTCTACGCTCAGAAAAAGATACCGGCCGGAATCCAAAAAAGCGTTTCTTTGTGAGAATACACGGGTGACAAATCGGAGAAGACTGCAAAACTGCTAAAATAAGTCATCTGAAATCTGAAAACCGGAAAGTTCTCGTGAAAAGAATAGTTGTTTTCTATTGTGTGTCAACCAAGGAAAAATAGTTGAACAGGTAATACTTTTTGAGTGAATGCCTTCATTTGATTCATATAGTGCTGGAAGTGCATATATTGTACATTCCTTCAGGAGTTTGTTTCTCGAAATCAGTGTTAAGGTGTAGGTGATGTAAGCATACTAGTAAAACGTTTGAATTGAACATGGTCATTGCGTTGCAGCTTTTGAAAATACAATCTTCTATGCTGAAATGTATTTCATGGAGATTTGATTTTTTTTTGTATTTGCTGCGTAAAAGGTTTGTTGATTGCTGATTAGGCACCCCATTGTGACCACTATTTTTGGTTATTTTGAACTGTGTTTGAAGTGAAAGTTATATTACATTATAAAAGCGTATTGTGTGCAGACTGCGAGCAAGGTGAGTCTGGAATTTGTTGCAGCGGGATGTACCGCATTGTTAACCAAATATGCGGTGGTTTCCAGAGCTTATGCAAAAACGTTATTACGTTGTAGCAAAAATAGATATTCAGCCAGCATTCAAACCTCGACCTTAATTGACGTTTTAATTGAATTGCAAGTAGCGTTGAGAGTTGCAGCAGACACTCAAAATTGAAGCGACGTTTTTAATTTCGGCTGCCAAAAAATCATTATATACGTTTTGAGGGAAGGGACGTGACCTCGGAGGAATTTTATTAACCTTGTATATTGTCAACCTCTTGCTACCTCAATTAAAACCTATACTTGGAAGCGATGCCTTTTAGAGAATGTGGGAGCAAAGTTTAAACATTCCTATTCATTGAAATACTGGAAACCTGCGCGTTTTTTTGAACTACCCGAGAAGAATTAATTTGTTAATTTCTCCTTCAAAGTGGATGCCCACACAGAGCAAAACTTTACATTGAGAGAAACAATTAAACGAATACCATTTTACAATTCTCTACAAGTCGTAGGCGGCACATGTTTACATTAAGCTTTTCTCCATTCTCCTTCCGTTCTCCCAGTATCGTGTTTCAGAACAAATGCAGACTGTGTAGAGTTCTCGTGTTTGGATTTCCTCTATCTGCTAATCCAATAATAGATCTCTGTATACATCAGTGAGCACAAAATTTTTACCTTGTGTCTGTGTAAGTCTGGCAATGCGGCTTTTATTTTGCGAAATATATAGGTACATCATTTAGGCAGAGAGAAAGATGTTTCGCAAAATGCAGAGAGCAGTTAGAATGGTAAAAAACGGGTGCGTCGACTTCCAATAGAATTGTATATGCCTACCACATAAATCTTTTGAACAACTTTGGCTGAATTGAAGTATCATTACCGGATCGTTGCAGAGAAAAACTAACTCGCGTACGTATAGGCGAAACAAGTGGACGGAAATAGTTTTCTTGTTGGAATACTTTGAGAGAGTGAGAGCGAAAAAATGCTCAAGGTTTTGCAAAGTTCGAAACGGGAATCATGAATTCAGTCAGACCGAAAGGCAGTGCTACTAAAGTGGGTGAAACCGTCGAGGTTAGAAGAGTGCGGGATATATTGAGATGAGATGACAGTGTACGTACGTAGCTGGGTTAGCTGGTTTTGGTTTAGAGAATTTTCGCATAGGCACATTTATGTCTGACTTTATACACGAGTATTACAACTAAGGTCTTAATTCTCACTTTACGATGTGTCCTCATTTCGTGAGTAGGATTAGGAAAAATATATAAGTTTTTGTACCTTGAGAGAGGATGTGCCGTTCCGCATTCTGCACTCCCTTTGCCTGCTTTTCTGGAATTTCAACAGCAGTCACTGCCGCTCTTCGGGTGAATCTTTAAGCCCTGAGAAATGGCTTGTCATAGACCTATTTTATTTCTTCTTCCTTATACGAGACTTGCAATCACTAGATTACAAATCATGGGATGCGCTCCGTACTAAGCTTCCGTAGAAGAGCACTGTCAGCGTTTGTTATGCAACCTGTTTTGCTTATTACGTAACATTGCATAAATGGAAACTTGACATCCCTTTGATTACATTACATGTTGTTATTAAACTTGCTCTGGACACGAATCACATCAGTCACATCATTCGGCTGGTTTTCAGAAGGTTCATATAGCGGATTTTATTCAAGGTGTTATTTGGAGAACATTTTTTTATCCTTTTAGCTTGAACTTACCTTTATGTATATGCACCGACATTTTAGAGAAAGCAATTTTGCTTGCTTTCTCTGAACTCCAAAAAATCTCATTTTTTCTTTTCAATACGACATCCTTCCTTGATTTGTGTCAGTCAACTGTGTTATTAGAGCATACCATTGTTCGTGTAGGTAGCACACACGAATAACAGACAATGCGTGCGGAGTTGCCTGCGGTTTCGGTTAGTTTCAGAGTAAGATAGAAGGTAATTGAAGCAGGCAGAAGACTATAGTAGTTCCAGACTGTCCTTACTTTCTCCAGGGGTTTTTCTTCGTAAAAATCTTACCTCTGAGCCGTTTGCCCGTAACTCAAGGTTCTTACACGCATGAGAAAATGGGAGCATCGCGACTTCAAGCAAAGCGACTTCAAGCAAAGCTTGCAAGACGCAATTTTTTCGTCTGGTTTTGATAGCAGTTTACCATACCAAATTGGCTACAATGTGTGCATTCAAGTGTAAATTAAATCTTTGTTACAAATGCAATTTTTACCAGCAGGAGTCCAGTCTTACGATGTGATTTGCTTAATCTATAATGGGCTGCATACTGTTGCCGTGAATGTCTAAGAATTATGGAAAATAATCAGGTTGCGAACCTCACAAACAAGCGTATTTTTGGTACATGCATGGTTCCATTATAAAGGCTAGAAATACTACATAATACAGCAGTTTATTCTCGAATTTCGTAGGACGAAACAGTAATAGTTTTTACAATGCTTATATGGAACATAACGACTCAAAGCATTTTGTGCGCTGTTCACCGTGTGACTTGTTAAGAGTCATGACACGCGGGGTGTTTAGAGTGTACCTGACATTTACTAATGATGCTTACTATGCTTACTTGTTTATTCCATTACAGATAGGAATTCACCGGACGAAACCCCGTAATTGGATCGCTGTTCACACAAGCGTTCTTTCCTCCTCATCGTCAGCACCATGTCGAGAGTCACCGGAAAACCACCAACCGCCACTCATTGGCGACGTCCCATGACACGTACCTACGACTACAACATGACCCTAGGTGAAAACTACTACAAGCCGCAGTTGGAGTACCTTGCAACACGTCGAGAACGTGGAAGGACCCCTCCAAAGGCGACCACGTTCGCTGAGAGACTCTTGAAGTATCCTCCATCACGACGTTCCGCCTCTGCGAGTCGTCGTGCTGAGGAGGAGGACATTGGTATCTCGAGAGCGACAACCCGAGCGGAAGAGTCCATGGGTCGATACGCCTCCCTCGATGACCTCGGCCTTGACGAAGACCTCCTACGACGAAGACGTCAGCTCCTTCAAGCCTCACAAGAGAACTTGGCCGAGTACAATGTGCCCACGTCTCCAACGACTCCTCGAAGTCGCTTAGTCTTCGGCGACAAATTGTTGGATGCCGTTGGGGTGAGAGAGTCTGGAAGTTCAATGTCGGCTCAACAATCCACTTCTGTGGCGAGCTCAAGCAGAAGCCTGCAACAAAAGCAAACACTCGTCTCGTCCTCTTCCAGGCAATCTGGAGCACGACAAGAAGACGCCCTGGACAAAATGTACGCGGAAAGAAAGAGTCGACGGGAAATTGGGAGTGTGCAGTCAGCGGAAGCTGACCTGTTTCCCGAAGACCCTCTCAAGTCCCCACGTGTGCCTCTCTCACAAAGACTTCAATCCGCGAGACAACAAGCCGACGAGATGAGGGAAGTAATGAAGAAAGATGCCGATGCCACCACGTCCAGATTTCGTTCCCGACTCAAGGCTCGCCGGGCTCAGGAGGCGGAGGAGGACTTTGGCTTTGAAAGTGGTGCTGCCTCTAAAATGACTTCCTCTTCAACCAAGTCGTCATCTGCATTGAAAATGACTTCGCAGCTATCCTCCTCTGCTCAGAACTTGATTGATGATGATGACGCGGAGACGGCTGCGATCCTGAGTAAGGTGGAGCAGATTAGGAAGAGGGCTAAAGCTCGGCTGGCTGCCATCAGTGATGACTACCCAGAATTGCAAATTGAGTCCAATCTCGCATCCAGACGAGCAGCATCACGACAGGCTGCACTGGATGATGAGTTTGATGCTGATTTTGGATCAGCTTCAAAGGCAAGCTCTGGCCGATCGGTGACCATTTCGAAAAGAGCTGTTAGGGCTTCCTATGACTATGAGTAAGCATTTTATCGCGTGTTGCTCAAAGAGGACTATGAGACATATCAGCCATGAGCTTGGTTACCTCTAATGAGCATCCAATAAATTTTGGAAGAAAAATATCTTTTTCCTCTTTACATTGCTGTAAGACAGATTATGATGAAGACGTGAGAGTTGTTGGAGAGCATAATAAAGGTGTTGGTTTATGATTTTTGTGTAGGGTTCCTGTAGTATTTATTGGTCAATAAGCAATCAGATCTTGAGTGTATGAATGTAGACTAGGTGTACGTGTACTTTGTAGTCGTAGGGGGAGTGTATGTATGCATGGAATTAAAATCATATCAGTAGTTATCAGTAGTATTATCAGTAGTAGTGAATCATCCAAAGTATAGGTATGTATATTTACGGTAGAACTTGTAAGTTTAAAATTCAAAGGTTTTAATTAAACCCAACCAGCAATACGAGAATGGAAAACAAACCTGCCAAAACTCTACTTGAGCAATGGCAGTGGGTGCTCAGGAGCCAAATTAGGCTCCCTGGGAGCCAAATTTGGCTCCCAGAAAGGATCCAAATTTGGCTCCCAGGGATCCATATTTGGTTCCCAGGGAGCCTAATTTGGATCCTTCGATTAAAGAATTACAAGAAGC
>JAHZMW010003808.1:0-10806 GCA_027743745.1 Alloscopus bannaensis
TTTCCCATAGTAAACCATATCGAGTGACATATCAAAAGAAAGCTACTAGCATGTAGACAACGATTATGACAAGATTTTTGACTTTGGAACATCACAGCCTGAGTAATATGCCTTTCAGTCTCCTCTGTAAACTAGGTTTGCAATCTTTTATTAGTAATTATTTCTTATTATTTATTTAAAAACAGTTATCAGTAAGTAAAATTGTTGGATATTACAACAGAACTCATTCCGACACCCATGCCAATTGCTGTTGGGCGTCAATCAAAGATTTTTGCTACCGCCGGTGACCAGGTCGAACTTCAATGTAAATTTCAACGTTTGGGGAAGCATAAGGTATATAGTAATACTTATTATGACTATGATTTTAGATGTAAAAAAACAAGCATTTCCATTCATAGTCTTAAGCAATTTTAATGGATAATGACTTTAATTATATTATAACTCAGATCTTGTGGGAAAACAGCACAACAATTTTTGCTGAAAATACTAAATTCTTATTGCCAGTCTCCGATCGATGGAATCTTACGCAAGAGGAAAATCGATGGTCTTTTCATATCTCAAACGTACGGAATGACGAGGAAGGGAATTACTTTTGCTTTGTGGAGGGTAAACGGTGGATTGGTCAGGTCTGAACAGTTATCTTTCTTTACTATTAAAATATCTCAATGTTCATAGTTTTAATTGTAATAATACCTTCTTACAGACGATAAAACTCATAGTATACAACGCCGTGAGCATCGCCCCATTGGAAGATGTCGTAGCCCTGGAAGGGGAAACACTGGATTTATTCTGTAACGCAACCGGATCTCCACCGCCAATCGTAAAGTGGGCGAGAAGAGACAGAGGTACTCTTAGAGTTCGACGGTTACCTATTGCTTTAGTTGATATGAATGTACAAGGTACGGATCTATGAATTATTATAAGTATTAAACATTATTAAAAATTTTAGCGATTTGCACGTCATGTTAGCATTCTATGTTATCAGTTTCCGCGTGGCCGGAGGCGCTTCTTCCACTTCAACCTCTCCAAAAACAGGACGCTGGACACTACTACTGTCTCGCGGAAAACGAAAAGATTTTGGAGGGACGGCGGCACACCGGTTAGAAACAAATATGCAAGTTATCAGATACAAATTCAAGTGTTTTTTTCTGAATAAGATTTGTCCTTTTTAGTTGACGTTATGGCGTGGGTGCAAGTCTACGTATTGTGTAAGTTACGGTTACGCGGCGGCACAAGTCAATGTTTGTTATATATATATATTTTATTCATGCTGCACATTTTTGAACGTCGTTTTTGAACGTCATTTTTGAAATTAACGTAGCTGAGCCAAATGTGACTGCGGTAGAACCTCGTGTGAGCGCTCGACTTGGCACAAGTGCAGTGCTGGAATGCACCATAGAAGCTGTACCAAAGCCTAAAGTGATTTGGGATGCGAATGGTAACTAAACCCATATTCCATTCTTTAGGCACACCAAATTTTGTTGGGAGCAATCATTGAATGGTTACCAACATTTTTACCTTCATGCTCATTTTTAATACTTCAAGGCGCCATGTTGAGGAAAAGCTCAAGGAATTTTAAAAATATCTCATACAATTCCGATGGAAGATACAGAGCCTCGCTCACCATCACTAGAATTCGGGCGACAGATATGCAGACGTACAGGTGCATTGCACGCAATTCGGTTGGAGAGTCTGCGGCGGAAATTGTTCTGAGTAAGTTTATCCTCAGTCAAAGTCAACCCTTGCTTGTGGCCACTTTTTTACTCATAAAAATACATAATGTTCACTATAAAATAATATCTAGCGTCATCATCTCGAGCTGGACTGCATGACAGTGGGATATTAATGACAGTTTTTGTCGTTATCGCGATCAAATGAATCATTTTGGAGAAAGCTGTCTGGACTCATGCAATACTCCTGGGAAATCACCGGTAGCTAACTAAAACAAAAAAATAGGATCCGCAATTTTTGTTTTTCGTGTATGCCTTCCATCATTCAATATCCACGGTTACATAAATATTCAACTTTCACCAAACTCGCGTTCTAAAAATACAACCTTCGATCGCGTTATTTGTCAAAATTAAAGCCATTTGTTTATATAGTTTTTATCTCGTAACGCATAAAATGTATGCCTGTCTGATTTTTAGATTTAGAATTATATCAATAAGACGAGTAAACTTTGAAAATTTAAACCTGGAAAAACTATAGTTTCTTTGCAGGTTATTTTACATATGCAACATCCACCTTTTGGGGTCATTCAATCATTCCGTCAGATGAGGTTAAAAGGTATTCTCTATAACACAGAAGTATCAAAACAAACCGTATTAAATACGTGTATAAATGAAACAACTCCCTACAACCACGCCAAGCCGATTAAATACTGTGGATAATTACTTTCGCATGTTGGCTATTTGAAGCACACCTGGCGGTACTTTATTTGATAACGATGATATGCCATCGAGCTGTTTAGCCCAAGGAGCATCCTCTAAAACAATCAGCAATTGTGCGGCATTGATCCATGACCTAAATTGGACTTGCAGGCCTATCACTGACACTTGAGGGCTTTAGGAACTCACCTACAATTAATAACCTGCTCGGAAAAACTGGGGCAATAGAGTAAAACTCGGTGGCGTGACTGAAATTTATTAGCTTACGGCTCTACGACTAATGGCTCTGTGATGCTTACTAATGTGCGTGTGAAAAGTTATCAAGAACAAGCCCCTAATAGTTTTCATTTTGCCCCAAATATCAAACAGTAAAAGGTTGTACGAGTCATACCTGCATCTACGCAACAACTTTTTTACTGACATGATTTTGGTGTGGCTTTCTTTTGCACCGTAAGACTACACAGTAAAAAGTTCAACTTTCACTAGTGAAAGCAACGAATTATATCTCTGCACCACCTTCAACTATAAAATTCTTAACAACCAAAAAATGCAAAGGAAACTTCTCTTGGTTAAATTACTACACATTTACAGGTAGCATTTCTAATTAAAGATTGTAATAATAATTTTCATTAAAAATAATAATTTTTTGCTTTTATTTTCAGTTTGCTCTTCGTTGTTTCGGCATACGAATTGCCAGGGTCAAAATATGCGTCGGAGGGTGCTCCACTAGTGTTTTTTCATTGCATCATTGACGTGGGCACTGAGTACATGGTAAATTATAAACTGTAAATTTATTGTTTCGCTACCGGTGTAAAAAATCGAAAAGAGAAATTTTAATCCTGTTTAGGAATGGGGCTGGTTACGTGGTGACAGTAAAGAGGTCATCATTAAAAATTCCACTTTGGCTTGCTCTGAATGTTCCGCTGGGAAATATCTCGTTCTGCAGTTCACAGACGATGAGAACATGTTCTCGATCCTCCTCATTTACAACGTTCAGCTAGAGGATGATGGGCGATACGACTGTTACCTCAATAACACAGACAATATTGTGAACGTAATTTATTTAGTTTACAAAGTATAACGTGTTTTCTTAGTAGGGTTCGGCAAAATGTCGACATCGTAATTGTTATTTTATCACAGTAAATAGCATGACAGAGCAATCTGACAAATGTCATGCCAATTGATGATGAGATGACAAATGCCAAACCCTATTTGTCATTAAAAATCAATGCGAATAAAACATAGTATTTTTGCAGACTTATGACTTGTACGTGGGCAACCGTAACAAATCCGTTTTGGAAGGGGGGCACTCCCTGACCTACGACGTGAAATGGCCAACAATTGGAGGATCGCTTAACTTGACTTGTTCAATGCCTCCGAGGAAACTCAACATTACAGCGGTTTGGCGGCGAGAAGATTACAAACCGCTTCAAATAAGTAGCATAGAGAGTGAAAATGGAACAAACCTTACCAGTGACAACAATGGTAACTTGAAAACATTAAATTTACTCCCACTTGGTCAAATTTTTGTAATTTGAGGTTGAATTCCAACAACAGTGACAGATAGTCGGGAATCTACTGGGAAAGTCCTCTCGCTCAGAGACATCAACGAAAATCACACTGGTGAATATGAGTGCTCCGTTGAACCATGGGGTGAGGAAAAGAATACATAATATGAGTTGATTACTTTAATTTTGAAATGGCTCCAGTCATAATTTGTTTGCCGTTTTGCAAGGTTTAACTACTGTCATCAATGTAAATGTCCATGGTGAGCCTACTGTAACACATTCATATAAACAAAATTAGCAAAGTTATGTCATTCGTTTATGACTTTCGTTTTAGGCTCTCCAATTGCAACAATAAACGTTTCAACTTTGAGTGCGATTTTAGGCTCAGAAGTTAGCTTGCGTTGTGAAGTCCAAGGGTTTTTGCTTCACCATCTCTATTGGACCCAAAATGGTAGCTTTCACTCAGCTCTCCTCAGTTTTCGTTACATTGTAACTTGCAATAACGGTGTGAATTATTATATATTTTTTATTTCAGGGAAGCGAGTTCAACTAATTCCTGGAAAAGTGGAGGAGGACTTCAACAATTTAAAATGGAATGGTTTCGAGTACTACCTAATAGTCCGAAATCTGACAGTCGAAGATTTCGGAGAGTACTCATGTGAAGCTGGAAATGATCAAGGGATCAGTCGCTCTCCAACTGTGACGCTTAGCGAAGCAGGTTGAAACTTTGAATGCTATAATGATTGACAGGATTGAATCGATTAAAAACAAGAATGTCAATCAATATATGACTTGAATAGAAGCCATTCCGACACACATTCCGATTGTTGTCGGCCGTCAGTCTGAGAAATACGCTACTGCTGGACATCCTGTCCTATTTCAATGCAAATTTGAACGGTTGGGAAATCACAAAGTACTTAGTAACAATAATAGTATTTTTTGTAATCTTTGATTTCATTGTGAGATATCCCACAAATTTTATTTACTCACAACATGTGTAATGTAGATTCTGTGGAAAAACAGCACCACTATTTTCGCAGAAAATACAAAGTTCCTGTTGCCAGTATCTGAACGATGGAATCTCACACAAAATGAAAATCGATGGTCTTTTCACATCTACGATGTTCGCACCGAGGAAGAAGGAAGTTACACTTGTTTCGTGAAGGGAAAGCGGTGGATCGGGCAGGTCATGAAAATTGGGACGTTTGCTAAAAATATTTCTGCAATATTTATTTAAGAATGTTTTGATAATTTTTTTCAGACGATAAAACTGTCGGTAAATAATATGGTGAATATTGAACGGTTGGAGGATGTCGTGGCTTTGGAAGGCGAAACACTGGATTTATTTTGTAACGCAACTGGGTTTCCTCCGCCAACCGTAAAGTGGGCGAGAAGTGACGGAGCCCCCTTACGAGTTCGTAGGATTCCAGTTGATCTATTTGAGATGAATGTACAGGGTATGAACCTGCAAACATTATTGTTAGTAAAGATTTTTTATTGATGGAGAATTTCTGTTGTATTAAAACATTTCTAGTTTCCGCTTGGCCTGAAGCAGTCCTTCCACTTCAACCGCTCCAGAAGAAGGACGCTGGTCGGTACTACTGTCTCGCGGAAAACGAGAAGATTTTGGAGGGAAACAAACGACACACTGGTAAAAAATGAACAAGTTGTATTTGTATTTTACAGGGGTGGGGAAACTTTATTATGCCACTTGAACAATTGTTACAGTTTCAAATATTTTTTTCTGTTTGATTAGTTAATTTTACGTAATAGCCCTGTTGTTAAACTATATCTCTCCACCTTATTTTTCAGTTTCAAAACACCTGTAGAATAAGTGTAGGCGATATAGTTTACCACGTGCCTTCCAATAATTTTCAGTTTCGGTTTCCTTCGCTTTTCCATGCATATATTGTCTTGATATTCTTTCTTACTGCCTAAAAGTTCATTCCTAGCTTTTTGGTCATTTGGGGCTGGCCTGGAAAGTTTTTATTGAAGGTAACTCGGTTGACTCTCTGAAAAACTTTTGGGGCCACTTTCACTTGAGGGTGATTTTTTCAGTGAAGGAAAGTCCCCTCATTTTGCCTTTTTTGCTTACTGGTTATTACACTTCACACTCCACACAAAAACCTCATGAGGTGTAACGTGTTACTTTTCACAAGCAATATTTCCCGGTAACCACCTTCGGAAACTTGTTTATCAGTGCCTCAAATTTGATGCTCAGCCTCCTCGGCATTTTTGAAGGAAATACTATTACAAATTTTTACCAGAATATAGTTTGATTGCGTGACTATATCTGTGTCGATTTTCGTGGCAGTTCAATGCTGCGCGTCAGAGTTACAATCGCGCGCTTTTAGTTGAAATATTTGTCCCCACCCTCTCTAATGTTTTATAACTGGATGCTGTTTTTTAGTTGAAGAAAAGTCGTGGGTCAGAGTCTACGTTTTGTGTAAGTTGCGCGCTCAACTGCAAACGGTGATTTGTGTCACTTGCCATTTTTTTAATTTTCGAAGATTTTTTTCGTTATTGAAGCAAGTCATGATTGACAGTGATCATTGCTTGTTTTAAATAGACAACTTTTAAATTTTATTTATGTGCTCTAAATGCGAAATGAAATTAGTCGGCATTAGTAGACTTAATATATATATAAAAATATTTCATAAAAACTTGAGTGACACAAGTCAACGTTTGCAGTGACTTATAATCATAACAGTTTGGTTAGCTTAATCATTTTGCGCATAAATTGTACTAGTTTTTTTAAATAACTAATTTCGTAGCTGAGCCAAACGTGACTGCGGTAGAACCCCGTCTGAGCGCTCGACTTGACACAACTGCAGTGTTGGAATGCACCATAGAAGCGGTGCCGACGCCGAAAGTTCTCTGGGATGCGAATGGTGTCTAAACACATATTGCCTTATTTATGCGAACCATGTTCTTTTGGAAGCAATTATTAAGTGTTCTCCAACTCCAACATTTCAACCATCATTTCAATCTTTCAAGGGGCCACGCTGAAGAAGAGTCTCAGAAATGTGCAAAACATCTCATTGAATTTGGATGGAAAATATACGGCCACTCTCACCATCAGAAGGATTCGGGCGACAGATATGCAGACATACAGGTGCATTGCTCGCAATTCGGTTGGAGAGTCTGCGGCGGAAATTGTTCTGAGTAAGATTAACCTGATCCAAAAAAACAACCTTTACTCAACCACTTTGTTTCTCATAAATAAAATGAGCATAATGTTAATTATGAAATAAATTATTCAGCGTCATCATCTACACGAGCTAGACCAAATGAAAACGTGATGATTACTGCATTTTATGTCAGTATCGAAATGGGGATAATTTGCTGGAAGCTGTCCGTACTCATGCAATACCCGTAGGATTTTTTATTGGACCACGTTTCTCAAAAGCAATCAATAAATAAAAACTTTCTTAATTATCATATATATTCTGGCAGTAGTTCGTTGTCCTTTTTTATTCATTCGATACGTTAGAGACGATTTTTTAGAAATAAGCGAATCATAAAAATTGCATTGAAAAAAAATTAAATGAAAAATCACTGCTTTATATTCAAGTCTTTCCGAATGCCCTTAGCTTTTTGTGATTTTCTCAAGGCGAGAAGTCGGCGAAGCGTGTTTTGCGCTAAACCTCGAAGTATTTACGGGTGGTTTGTTTTGAAAAAAGACGAATTCAAGAAGATTTTTGATGAAAAAACGTCATATCTAGTAGACTTATTGTGTCGCAATAAGAATTATTTGGTTAACTTTGAATTGACTATAAAGTAGCAATATGCTGACAAGGTCTTGATTTGCGCACATAAGACATCTGGAGTTTTCTTTGATTTCCCTACTTGTAGAGGTAGTTTTTCGAAGTAGTCCTCTATTAATTGACTACTGGCCTCTATATCGCTGACAAGCTATCCTGTCACACTCGGCTAAATTAATGACAACTTATGAAAACAAAACTAACATCTGCTGAATTTCGTGCTGCCTTGTTTTAGTATCCAGAACCGACTCATAGCAAACCATAAAATGATGGCGGGCGTTGGCTTCCTGAAAATAGGCTAAGAGACACGCAATTATTTTTGCATGGAATCCATTTCATTTTGCTAGGATCGCTTTCCACATTTTTTTTCAGTTCAGTGAGAACGTGAACGTGAACGGATTCTAATTATGATGTCGTAGTACGTCAAAACTGGAGGAAATTCTGTGGTGGATTTAGCAAATCATTACATGGTTGTTGTATTCAACTTTCCAGAAAAGGTTATTCGTGAGCGCAGGACCATGTTGAAATTGTTTAGCGAGAACGAGATAAGTTCCCGATTGTCCATGGTTGCCACATTGCAATGCCATTTGAGCTTTTCTGCGTCAATAAAAAATTATTTGTATTTATAGGATTTTGCAAAAAAAAAGTCTCCGACGACTATGTGTTCACATCGGCAAGACGAGTTTGGCATTGGCATTGCATTTTTTGCAGAGCAACGTTGCCTCCCATTGAGAAGCAAACATTCTATTGTGGGTTGAGTGACATTAATATATGCACTCATTTACAGATATTTATGTTCAAGTAAAACTATGCGGTTCAGTTTAGTAGAATTTCCAGAACCTACACACATACACTCGTCGATCGATTGCTAACCTAACCAATGGAAGGCGCGAAGTTAGATTCATTATTCTTTTCCCAACTTCACCAAAATGCAACCAATGCTATATGTGACGTGTGTTTCAGTTTTGTATTACAAACAATGCGCCTGAATTTTTTTAAATTAACTAACAATAACTTTTAATAATACGTAAATAGGTATGTCTCTCACATCGCAAATTTTATAGTGTTTTAATATCCTTTGGAGGCAATTTTCCGCGAGCATATTTCGTTAAGCGTCTGATGGAAGTCACAACTAGACCCCGTAACAACCTCACAAAATAAAACAAGGTAGTAATAATTTCACATACGAAGCGCTTTGGATAAGTTTTTACAGTTTTTTAGATATATTTGAAATTTGGACAGGGACTATCGACTTTCATTATTTTAACATGATTACCCAAAACCCAAAGTAAACTTCAGAGTGCCTTCCGTAATATTTTATTACCAATATTTTATTATATTGTCATGAAGTGCGGACTCGATCTCAGCACTCCCCAGCAGCAAGCAGAGCGACGATTCAACTCTGCATCTCTCAAAGATTGGAGTTGACACACAGCACCTTCTGATGCTGGAGACACAACACATATGACTCACTCTTTCTCCGGACACCAATAGTGAATCAAGTGCTATGCACTTGTGTAGAGAAACTGTTGTCATTAATATTTCTCGTAGTTTCCGAAATAGTGACTAAATTACGGCTAAATGCCAATAAGAAGAGGAAATCATTGTTATAATTGTGACGAAGTGAATAAATCTCATCTGGACTTCCCCAGAGATATTGGGAAAACAAACAACTTTGTGTGTCACAAATGATTTATTGATTCTCCTCGAGGCGACCCTAGAACTTGTCATCATCATCCAGAAGTACTCGACGAAAGATGCCCGTGACTCTAGACCCTCAACCGAGCTAAGCGGAGAATTTTCACACCCGCAGCGATCCGTTGTTATCCCGCGTAGTATCAAGGTCATCAAAGGGTTAGAACGTACCGTAACGCTCATTCTTTTAATCAACAAGGTTTGCAGGTGGCAAAGCATACGGAGAGCGATTGTGTTCGCTAATGCACTCGAGGAGTTGACCAACTTCCTCACCACCACCAGCTGACCCCGAGTTGTGACGATATGGTGATGTTTGACAATTTGTTAATTTAATTTTTGACGGTCTGTTTGTACGTTATTACTTTTGGAATTACAACTGACGATGAGATTCATAGTAGTGACTATATGGCATGCTTTTAGTCAACAGTTGTGGCAAAAAACATGGTTTTGGGCATCAAAATATTTCAGTTGCGCGTCGTTTTGTTGTTCTAATGAGCAGGATGATAATCATTGCACACACCTCCCTATCGGTAATAATAATTTTTAATACATACAAGCCACCTACACCAGTTTATTTCAAAAAGTCTGGAATCGTAAATACCTGCGCTTTACTTGTCCAAAAAATTTCGCAATTCTTCTCAATTCATGCAGAAAATGGGCTTTCTAGCTACAAGTTAGTTGCCGCTTTTTATATTCTAGTTCTTTAACACTTTCCAGGAGTCAAGCTGGGAAACTTACAAAATATAATTGTTTTTAAATAACTATATATTACTGATGGCGTACGGCATTTACGTCATTTGAGTTTTTCAGTCTACGATTTGCAAAATTTTGACAGCTCGGAACTCCTAGCGAACTGAGACGGACGCAAGTGACATGTTTTAATTCTTAACTAAAAGAAACTCTGCCAGCACACTTGCTGGACTTAAACAATTGGCAACGGAAAGAATGCGTGTGATTTGCTGATTCAGCCATTCGGGAGGACGTTTTCCCAGTTTTTTCCAGTCAGTTTGGACACTTTCCCAGTTATTCTGGACTTTTTCCCAGTTTTTTTCCAGTCATTCTGAACTTTTTTCCAATTTTTTTCCAGTCATTCTGGACATATTTCCAGTTTGTGCCTGTCATTCTGAACTTTTTTCCAATTTTTTTCCAGTCATTCTGGACATATTTCCAGTTTGTGCCTGTCATTCTGGACTTTTTTCCAGTTTTTTCAAGTCATTCTGGACATTTTCCAGTTTTTGCCTGTCATTCTGGACTTTTTTCCAGTTTTTTCCAGTCAGTCTGGGCATTTTCCCAGTCATTCCGGACACTTTCCAGTTTTTTCAGTCACTATGGACATTTTTCCAGTTTTTTCAGTCATTCTGGACATTTTTCCAGTTTTTGTAATAACACTGCTGGACAGAGATGCGGATACTACCGGTAGGACTACCGTGGTAGCCGTGATACTACACTACC
>JAHZMW010003809.1:0-46902 GCA_027743745.1 Alloscopus bannaensis
TGAAAAAATGACTTAACAAAGGAAAAATACATGGAAAAACGACTTACCATGGGAAAAAACATGAAAAAATGACTTAACATAGGTAATATACATGGAGAAATGACTTAACATAGGAAAAATACATGTATTCCGGAACTGTGTACGTCCGGTAAGTATAATTCCGGTGTTATGCATTCCGGTAGTTTGTCATTCCGGTGAGTGTCGTCCGGTGTTTGACGTTCCGGTAGTTTGTCATTCCGGTGAGTGTCGTCCGGTGTTTGACGTTCCGGTATGTGGATTCCGGTGAATGACGCACAGCGTACGAAATCGACGAAATATGATATTCGGAATGACTGCCCAGTACCAAGTCACGAAGTCAGCCAATTCATAGACAAAGTTTATACAATGCAAAAATTGCTAGAACTACTGGCAGTGGTAATTGCATTGTCCAATTAGTCTATGCAGTCAATTCCAGTAAAACATCCCGGAAGACCACAAAGAGGAGTGTCAGCTCCCAATAGGTTATGATTTTAGGCAGAACTTTGCGTAGAATCAAACGACACAAGTTTTGTAAAAAACCATTCACAACGAATGCTAATTTTAGGACTAAACGACCAGAAGAAGCAAACATTTTAGTCCAGTCTGTCGATTTCTTCCGAATCCTATTCTTTATGATACGTTTACTAAATAATACATATAATGAAAATCTTGTTTTCTTTACTTTCTGTTCGATTAGGATGTTGTAGATTTCATTCGGTATCGACTACTTGATCGCACACAACCAGAGATGATTTGCGAGGAAATCATGACAACCTGCTTGTCTTCTACTGGTCAGGGACCCGGCTGTGATAATATGACGGTGAGTTTGTGCTTATACCAAAAGAGAAGGCAGAATGCCTATAAAGCATATTCTCAATGTAAGTTTCTTAATATAATGCAGATCATTATTGTATGCTGTCTTCACGGCAAGACTTGGGAAGAGTATTGCGGGAAACTTGCCGCCTCCGCTGTGTCTAACAATGATGTATATACCGGAACACTCAGGAACGACTTTTGGGAGGACATGATTGAAGGCAATGTCGATTACTTTTGTGATAGCACTGACAACTGTGAGTCCATCGCAACTAAAAACCAAAACTTGAACGTGGAGGAGTTCGACGTTGAACCTGGTATTCAGCAGGAAGCTTCCTTAGTCAGTATATTAAATACTGGGGTTTAGGTCGATTGACATACATCGTTTGGCAGAAAACCATTTTGACAGTTTTCTTGACAGTTTTTTTGACATACCGATGAATTTTTGCATACGGTCATTTTCACATACACTTTTTAAAGTTCAGCTTAAAAGATTTCGTTTGTTTAATGTTTTGCTTTCTTTACAATTAGTCAGTTATTGTGTACATTGGTATCGACTATGTGCTCGTGTGAAACGTACGATCATGATGGATTGCTTGTCCAACAAAGATCGTGGATTAGGGTGTGATAATATGATAGTAAATGAGCTTGTGCTTATACTTTAAATTAAAAATAGAATGCATAAATAATAAATCTCACAATTTCAATGTAATTTCCTCAGTGAAATGCAGGTGATCTTTGTATGAGTTTTTCACGAGAATCAAGAATTGGAAAGAGTACTGCGCAACAATGAGTTCCAAACAACAAAGTTGAGAGTTGCAATAAACGAAATACCATGTTCTTTATTTTCACATTCAAAATCCTCTTTTGCTTATGTCTATCAGAAGAGTTTTGGTGCCAGTCTCTACAACGAGGTTCGACGTTGATGATACAAATGAATTGATTTAATTTTATGAAATATGCATGTATTAAAACAATATGGGGGAGGAATAGGGTTGGATGAAAATACACTTGTTTCACTACTTACAATTTTTAGTATCTGTATACACAATAAGACTCGTTTTTCACAAGAGCATTTCTCAACAAAATATTAAATCAGGAACGGTAACCATTGACGTTTTCAATCTTTTAAATACAATATACTTCCACTCGCTCATTAAAAATACACACGAACCACATCCAACTAATGATAATGAGCATATTATGATTACTTATATTAAGTCATGGAAATTGATAAATTGGTACATGTTTTGTTGCCAATTTTTTGATCCTGAGTCGGGACTACCGTAAAATTGAATGTATGTACTTAATTTAATCATCAGATTGCCTCAGTGAGGATGATATAATAATATATAGAAATATAGATATTTTATACAGATAAAAGAAAACACAATACTTAATTAATTACTTCATTTTACAATTGTGAACATGCCCATATCTATTCGGGTAAGATACACTACTCGCGGGGACGTGTGCTCAAACGTCATCCGTTGCTTTCAGCGTTGACGCGTACAGACTTCGATTCCTGGTGAGTCGGAGCGAGTCGTTCCGCTGAGACGCATTTGGTTGTGGATTGCGAGATGCACAGTGACAGCCGAAAACGTGACAAAATGCCACCCGGAAACTCTTGTTCATGAAACAATACGTGATTGGGTTGCTGCATGACGAAATGTACGAGAGGAGGTGGACGAGTGACACTCCCAGTGGTCCGATCGTGTCGTAAAGCCCTGCAGGACTGAACAAGTACCATGTATTCATCACATAGAGAGGAGTCCAACAAATGAAGAACTCTAGCACCACCTGTCAATCACAAATTTTTATTAATCACTTCATTCAGGTATTTCTAACACAAAACTTTCTCTGGTGAGCGTCATCTTACCACGCCGAGCATCTGGATTACGCGCTTCTTTCTAGACAAAGACTTCCCAGCGTTGCTCTTCCTCAGCATTCCGAGACTTCTGCCTGACTGGCTGTTGACTTGGACTTGGCCTCCGTAGAAGGAGCCACGGTGGCCTTGCAAATGAATTCGAAGACTGGACCCACCTTGACTCGTCGTGGACGGGGAAGGAGGAGGAGAAGAGTCTCCTGTTCTAGTCAGGTTGTGCCTAAAGATGGACAATGAGGTTTTTGCGTTCATACTCCCACCGCCACCAGCGCTCCCACTAACGTTATGGATGGATCCTCCAGAGAGGCGAAGACGCTTCACCGAGCTCCCTGAGTTATGACGTCGGAGTGCATTGGGCAAGTGATCATTTCCAGTGGAGTTGTTCGTGTTGTTCGAGTTCCCGCCTGTTGTGATCCGCGGATCCAACGGGGAGGCAGTGGGAGTGACGTCTTCTCCAGCGCTAGCTCCCAACATCGAACTTTGTTCTGTTTAAGAGTCAAAGGAAAAAGTTTCACAAAATTGCTTTAGTTATCTACAATATACATCGTTTTTCGTATTGTCAGTCTTCCTCAAAATATTTGTTGGGTTACGGAAAGTTTTGCGAAAAAAAGTGTCATCAAATTACAGTTTATATTTCTTTCTTTAAAAATCTGCATTCAAAAATAGACATTACTAGAGAGCGGATTTTCAAGCGATTACCAAATCCAAGACAGAAATACATGAAAAATCTTCGTTTGATCTGATATCTCGATATATGTATGTATCTCTAATCCTTTCATTTCGTTTGCACTCGCAACACCTACACGCTCCTCTTTCTGCCATTTCTATATGTAATGTATGTACATTTGCTTCAAATTGAGTCGAGAACTGCAATCAATGAGAGAGGCTCTTGGAAAAGCTGCAAAATCATCACTACAAAAAGAAGCTCCTTTGAAGTTTTTGAATGCAAAGCAGTTTTCCAAGAAAACTACATTTGAGACGAAATTAAAGGCGTCTTTAAAGGAGGTGTAACTTTTTCCAGGGTTGACGCGTTCCTCCTAAGTGTTTGAGAAAGTTTTCACGTACACTACAGAGATCTATGATGATGGCGTCGAACTTTCCCATGAAAATGCCAAACGGCAAATTTATTATGAAAGGAGGCACTTTTTTTTATTTGAATACCTACATACCTATACAACGACATGGATAATCGGAGGCAAACTTGTTGAACTATTAATATTACCCCAAAAAAACTCAAGACCTTCTCATTTCTCTGTCTTCCAAAAAGCCGAGAAAAACCACCATCTAACAAAAAATGCGTTGTTCAGATTTTGAGGGTATATTAAATGAAGAAAAGTTATAAATGAGGGACACGCTGACAAGTCGTTTAGAATGGGTTCACCACACTGTGAGCAAACGGATGAAAGAAGCATACCAGTGGCAGTTGGATCATTATGTGTGGCAGTAGGCCAGAGGGTTTGCGTGATGAGTCCGTATTTTACGGCCATGATGAAGAGAGGAAGAACAAGGAGAATCATATCCAGGAATACAGTGTACGTCTTTTCCAAGGTCTCATCAGGCCATTCCTCACGGCATTTTTTCCTTCCTGCAAAAAGATAAAAAAAATACTACATATACTAGTGCTTTCTTGCAATATGTATGTACAATGACAAAAGAGCTCGTAGCTAGAGTGAAAGCAGGGGAAAGCTAAGAAAGCTCAACGGTTTATGTATATCTGAGCTGAACGTCCATATTTTCCAATTGCGGAGAGACAGTGGTTGGTGCATTACGAGAGACACGCCATTTTTCAAATGTAGCCATTGTCCTAGCCAAAAACGTCTCTCGTTTCTTCTTTATATCCAAAAATCTCATCATCGTTCTTACATATATTGCACACGCACAGAGATATACATACGCTGCACATAACAGGTGAAGTGTCAAGAAGAGGAAAAAAGAAAGTTTTTCTTTCTGAAATGATTTTATGTGAATTCTCTGTCATGGAAAAAGAACCACGAACAATGGCTGATTTTTGAGAGTGAAAGGTTGTGGACCGTTGTGTTTGGTACGCACATACCTGTTTTCTTCATCGGCTGCAACATACTGACGAAGGCAATCGGCGACATGCACAACATGCTCAGGATCCAGACAACAGCGATGATTTTGTAGGCGTGCGACAAAGTCTGCCAGCGTCGAGAGGTGAGAGGATGGCAAATGGCATAGTACCGTTCCACAGAGATGGCAACCAACGTCCACGCACTCACTGACACTGAAACGGCTACACAGAAGAAGCCAAAATAGACACAAATTATTACTTCATATTTGCTCAGTGATGCATAGAACAAGAGATAGTGTTCACACTTAATAGTTAACGATCTGCTTTCTGAGTAGTTTGTATTTAGTATTTCTCATTTTAAATCCTCGCCAACTTAACTAGACTCGAGTCCCATTATTATTTGCTCAACAAAGTACAAGCATGTATATGTGCATTGCATATTAAGCTTAACTTTATGAGCTTCAACATGCAATTTGCAGGAGTCGTTCTGAACTCAACGTTCAAAGAAAGGTTTGTAGAGCAGGCTGTGCAGCTTTGATGGGGAAAGTTGAAAATCAAGAGGAGAAATCCACATTCATTTGAAATGCAATCTAAAAAGTTTACTTTTAAGCTATTCAACTTGCCATGCATTCTCTCCCATTTTCAACTTTCAACAGTAAAAATTTACTCGTCTAAATCGCTTCCCGTGAAAAGAGTTGCTCACAACCATTTCCTTCGTCGTCTTGAATATAAAAGGAGAATGGTTAGACTTCTTGGTAAAAATTTATGCATACGCAAAAGAGGAATTCTTGTGAAACGCATTTTCCATCCTCCCGTTTTCAACGTTGTTGCTCCCGACTGTTGTTGTTGGACTGTCATTGTCATTAAAACTAACTATTAGGAAGGATTGTGCAAATCTAATAATTTTTTCGTACTAAAAATTCCCGAGACAGGGTGTACAGCCAAGAGAAAAGGGTTGATGGCTTGTGAAGTGAAAAACAGTGTATTACTACTTCGCATTTGCATACCACTGTGCGTCTCCGTGATCCTCCAGGGATGCCGCTACTAGTGCGAATAATGCTTCAACACAGACAGTGTCGACCATCGTAGGTACGCAGATCCCAGTTCGAAAATCTAATGGCCCACATATCTCTTCATTAGCCGAACACCAGAGTTGATTTACACTCTGGAAATGTTCTCTCGCCTTTCTTCCTCTACTCTAGACTCTCGAGGAAGGTTAATGGTTCACAAACATGCAAACGCTAAATTTGGCGTGAGATGTAAACGAGAAGAGTCTCACTCACGCGTGCCCTCTTGGTAAAAGGTGTTTATTTGTGTCTGAGCAACGGACTCGCACTAATGTCTTCTTGTGGTTCGAGTGTATTTGGTGTTCAATTTTAATTGATATCCTCAGTTTGGATCAACCTGTGAAAAAAGAACGCCGACACGCTTTGGCGCCGTTAAGGTACACCGCTCTTTACAGGATAACCAACAACATCTTCCGTGATATCCGTAACGTGCCGTGAATGACGACTCTTTTGGAGATACACGGATTTCCAATTACATATCGCATGTATTTTTGGATGGGGGAGAACACGACATTAGAAAACCTTGAACGAGGCAAAAGAAAAGCCAGCAGTTAACAGCAGCAGCGAGCCTTCTCATGAACTTTGAGTGGCAGGCACTTTGAGTGCGAAAACCCAATTAGAGCTCCACATTGTTAAAGTCACGCCTAATCGAGTGAATTTGAGTGATTGTGCATTGTAATCGTAGATGGAATATACTTAGGTGCACTGTAATTTCACATCTCACTCAAGTGTTATGTACAAGTTTGAAAAAAACTTTGTCCAGTCAGAGAGAGGGGGAAGCCACAAAGGAAGGTAAAGGAATTAGTAAACTACGGCCACCAATCTACGCTTTAAATATGTGTGTAAATCGTATCTCGACAACTGGAATCAGCAAATGGCTGTATACTTTTTGTGTAATTAAAATGGTGACACAAAACGTCCAGAATTTTGACTTTCACTGGAATCAAAATAAAACATTTTTTAAATGCGCAGACGCTCGTTCCCGGTTGCGAAGCATACTTAAGTTTTTTTTAAAGAATGAGGTTGATATGAGTGTATTTGAAATTATGAAAAATCATTTAGCCCATTCCGGAATTAATCTGACGATAGTTTCTTATCCTATAAAAATCCCCGTTGAAACACGTTCACCCGTTTGTACAAACAGCTCACAAACCTTTTGGAGAACGTTTTTATGTACGCTCCATTGTCAAATCCGTAATTTCCCAACACACCCTGTCATGTACTGAATTCGATTTCAATTACGGCCCACTTTTAATATTCCAGCTAATGGTAAACAGTTGTCGTTCAACGAGGAGTGACACGCAGAAAGTCATCACCAAAATCGGAATAATTTAAGTGTTGTTGTACACCTACGTCCCTTTTACATGTGACAAAGGATTTGTGTACGGTGCAACCCTGAAATGTCGTGTGTCACTGCTTTCTCTAAAAAGCATAGTATATCTGGGCGTTCGTCATTGACATTGTAGAAAGTCGCACTCATAAAGAGCGTATACACAACATTCAAATCACAAGGTTCAAAGGAAGGCGTACAACATCAAAAATTTTATATTCCCTTCTAGATAAACACGAATAGAAAACTACAGAGAGAAGTTTATCAAGACGATTTGCAAAGGTTGAAACTAACATCTGTACAAAACAGACTGTTCCTTAAGAAGCTCGGAAAAGCTTTTCCAGAAGAAACCCAATAAATTCCCAATGTTTACAGATACCGTATTTGCAGTGCCATTTTATTGTGCAGGCAATGAATCAAACGATGCTGTAGCAACTTTGGGAATCTCACAACAGTTTTTAGGAGCGCTAGTTACACTTTATGAAAGCTGCTGTTCCTCATTTCTCTCTGCAGATTCAATGAATAACAAAAATCTTGCTTTTCATATACAAACATCACTTTCAGTAAACAAATCAATGATTAATGACTACCGAACTTTTCAGAAAACTTACATAACAGGTTATGGAAATGCAAAAGAACCATTAAATCATTGTACCTACACACTTCCAATCCCAGACTGACTAACGAGATCCATCGCTCCGAGATCTTTCAACAACTGTGTTCCTCTCGAGTTTCTTCGTCAATTTCCAAAATTGCAATTTCTCCTCTCTGTGACCAGTGCGTTTGAGTTTCTTCGAGAACTACGAGAACTTGCCGTAGGTTTGCGATGATGAATGTCGGATACGCTACCCATGAAAAAAATAGCTATGATGGTAGTAGTAATTGCATTAGCATACATTTCGAAACTTGCTCAATTTACTCCTACTTTTCATCCCTCTCTTTCACTCTTTACTTTGTATGATCGTGTGTTGTGTAACCGACGATTGCACTTGTCGTCCACCATTTGCCTCAAGACTTCATAAGTAATATACTTGATCTCCGGTGGCGATTTTGTTTCGCACAGCAATGGCTTAATGTATTTACTGATTTCATTGTACTACGACGACTTCCCCAGTGCCTCAGCCTTCTCAATTCTACTCCGCTTAAAGTGAATTGTAGCGTTTTTTCTGTAGCTGGAAGAAGCTGACCTAATTTCAAGGCGTGCTTACTGCCTCCCATTATATACATATGATTAAGTTCAATTTTCAAGACAGATTAGGTCGAGTCGACTCCACATTTCCCCAACTTGGACTGGCAGTCAAAGAAAGAAAGAGAAAATAGAATAGAGATGCTCCCTTTAATTTCCTTTTGTCCCATGTGCCTCCTCAAAGACTACGCAAACGGACAGAAACACATTTGCAGTCCTCCTGCTGATATCTCCTTCAATTCGCGATTCTGACAATGAATTTCATCCCATCCGACAAGTCAAGTCTGTCTCCATGTCTCTCTGCCTTTCTCTCTTTGATAACGTGCTTAATGCCTCTGGAATGTAAATTCTTTAACAAATCATCATAATGACGACAACGACGCAAGACGAGGCCTGGTCAAATGCGAAAAAGCATTTGGAAACTATATAACACACACTGCCGTAATATACAATCGATCTATGTTTAAACTCAACATCGAAACGACGCCTGAATTGTCCTTTTCCTGGAGTCGGCCCAAATGCGTTTTCCTTATGTTTAAGAATAACATGAATTTTCTGGATCACTGCGTACTCTTTGCGAACCGCCTATTGCGCCATTAATCCACATCCACCGGAGGAGAACAAGCAGTCAGGGAGATAGAGAAAAAGAAAGGTCAAAGCCAAAGGTTTCGCAGTATAATCAGTGAGTGAGGCTCCTTTGTCCTCAATCCTTTTCGATTTGTGACTATGTGCCGACGACGAGATGACATGCGAACAGCAGCAATATACATCATCGTCGTCGGGAATGATGACGTATTATTATACAATACAGAAAGCAGACATCTGGTTTTTTGTGCCAACTAATTTCATTATTCCAGCTTAAAAAGTAGAGCGAGCTGCCTGTCAAAACATCTTTTTCCGATATCTAGTTCTCTCAACTCTTCCGACACAGAGAGAGAGAGCCGACTACTGGTAGAAATAAATTTGCAATTCTTCCTTGTTAATGTTAAAACATTCAATTCGATCTTCCTCCTTGTGCGATAGCAAATGACGAGCTCAGCAGCTCTCATTATACTTCTCCACTTAACAAGGAACTCCGAAAAACGCACTCGGTGAAAACGAAATGGAAGAATACTCTCTTACCCACTTTCGCTCGAATCTGCGTGAGAGATGGAAGAGGTTTGGGTCTCATAAAATAATATATTTTAATGCAGTACATCATGTCATGACCAACGGTTTTTTATCAGATTCACTAATTTCTTCCTCCTCAATCATCCTTTATAATACGGCTTCGCTCACAAACGTGCTGAAGTGCGGTGAAAGCTTTCCTAGCAAATACGTCGTAAGTTGCTATGCTTTCTCTTTCCACTCTCAAAGTTATAGTACGCATTACGTTTTTGTTATTTTATTATTTCTACGAAGCATGCTTACCTTCCGTCTTGGAAAAGTATACCTGCATTGTGGCGATGAGAAGAAATCAACAAAAGCGAATTGAAGAAAACGAGCATTTGTTTTCTTTGTTCAGAAACTTCAGACTTTGAATTCGCCGCACGACTCAAAAGATACGGGTAGCCGAAAAATATGTCGTGTGTCCTACTCTTGATTTCAAAAAGTGTGCTCTTTAACCCATTATTCCTATTTGTTCGTATCTTTGCCAAATTAGGTGCTCAAGATTCCTTTCCTCGTTTATAAAATGCGTTCACATAGGTACCTTCCTGCAGTTCACTTTTGCCTGACGGAAGTCAATTCCTGCAATTTTCTTGCATTATTTGCTGAATGGAAGAGCAGGAAGAGTGAGAAAGAAATGAGACCTCTCTCTATAAATTTATTTGGCTTGAATTATCACTCTCACTTACTAGATATTATTAGGAAGGCCAAGAAAAGCCAAAAGTGGAAACAAATCTGTCTGACTTCTGACTATCTGCAGAAGTGACGACTAGTTTTGAAACGTTCTGGCAGACACTGCCTCCTCTCTGGAGGGAAGGACGCTTATTGCTTTTGGCAAGCCTGTGAATACGAAGCAGAGCATGACGCTCCAAATGAAGCCACTCGCTTGTTCAACGTTCCACTCTTGAGCGAGTCGAATGGAACTGTTGCACATTCCCGGAGAAGCCGTTCTCGCTTTGTTCTTTGCCAAAATGAGTACTCCCAGTGTGCTCATGTTTGCATAAATGAAGCAAATGAAACACGTATTCTATTTCCCCCCAAAGTTGCATATGTTCATTTCAGTTGTGTATTACATGCGTCGCAACTTGACTCCGACTTCCCGAAAGAAAGTGGGACAAAATTCGTAGTAAGCTGGCAAAGGAAGTAGACGACCAACTGGATGACAGTTATACACAAAAGCGCACTGATCCAATTTATTGTAATGAAAGTGTTGTCAACACATGTGGATGTGGTCCATAGCAGCCCTCGAGTCAAAGAGATGCCATTCTGTCAACTTCGAACTTTACTGCAAACATTTGTTTTCCAGCAATTTGGTCTTTCGAGGGCAGAGACTTTTTCAAGGAGGCAGTACGACGCAATGTTCATCAGAGATTGGTGAAAATCAAGGTCGTTTCCCTCGAGCGTTCCGAGAAGGAAGTGTACATAAAACTAGATGACAATCATTAGCACCACCAGAGGCAGAAGTACACCATATTAAAATAAAATAAAAAATACATTTCTTGTTCAAATGAGCTTGGGTTTTCCAGGAAATTTAATTAAGCGATATGCCAATAACTAATTACAGTCAAATGAAGGTCATAGTAGAAACAAGCATGGCGCAATTGGAATTCAATTATAAAGCCATCATAAACAACCGTTCCTTCCTGGTGGACGGGAAAAAATCACTGCGGTTTAAAACTAAATTTGACAGCAAATAAGCATACAAGGGTACAGCGTCATTACGACCTTGAAAAGTTGGGTCTAGTGACTTGATACTTGCACAGAAATCGTCAAAAACGCTGATGAGAAAATGAATTTACTCTGGTGCAAAAATTCTTAGACTCGTGAAAACTTTCGGGAACGTCGCATCAAGTTTCAGTGAATTCCAAGTAAAAATCATTCCTCTAAAAATAAAATGTACTCAGTTTTGTTTTGCTCCCAAGAATTAGTATGACCCAGCGGGTAACGGCACAAGTTATATACTTGTTTCATTCTGTCAGATTTGTAGAAATGGATGTTATAATGAGTCGACACTAGCATTTAATGCTGGCTTAGTAAATAAATACAGTAGCGTCAGTAAATTTATTGTCTTCCGTTGTGTCCCTGTAAACCGGAGGTTGTGGTTTAGCATGATATGCCATAATAGAAAATGTCATAAAATACGTAAAATGTCAAACGTTATTTTAAAATGGCAGAGAACGTCAGGTCACTGTCGTAAACCTGGCATAATTCATATTCGCTTAATAGACACATAAAACGTATCTTTTATTTTAAAAAAATATTACAATAAAATAAAAACGAGAAAGTATGCGATACACAACTACATAAAATGAGGTTATTCTACATCCTGAGAATCATTGAACTGGCAGCAGACAGCGAATTTCCTTGAACGCAACTTGATATGAGCTCATGGCAAATTTCACTTGTAAATTGTATAAAACAACGAGTTCTCAAAAGCGACTGACACTGACAAAGTTGTTAAAAATGTTTAGAATTCAAAGTAATGGTCAATTGTATGCGAGAAATACACAATGTTAAATATTGGTCGATTGAGTAAGACGCAGCCTAATCCAAGCTTTTCGATCAGGTAGTATAAAAGAGGATTAGGACTGTCGTTAAAACACAGCGAGACAAATCTTTGGATCTATCATACAACCGAAACTGTCCCTAGAAGGAGTGGACAATAGGAGCCAGCATTCGTTAATTGTAAGTAATAATTAAGAATTATAGTGATACGGTGAATATGGCAGTTTTATGACTGTGGTGACAAACTGTTTTCCTGTCGTTTTCAGACCCAACCTACATAACATGGATGGACTTCAGGAAAGTTTTACAGCGTATGAAAACGCCTTCGATGCAATCGCAACCGCGAATTTTGCCACCATCATTACTTCCATTCTAATCTTCTTTGTTTGGATTGTTGGCCTGTTTCTCATAAGCTTTTGCTGCTGCATCAACAGGAAAACGGAGATACTCAAAAGAAAGCAAAATATGGAAGGACAATGGACATGGGAACTGTGACAGGCTAAACCTTTACATGAAAACTACACGAACCATTTGTAAGATATAAACTCTGAATAAAATAAGACAAATGGAATGAAAAAATTTCTTGCCGCAGGCATTGCTTTGAAAACTATTAAAACATTTTCAGTCACGCCATCATCACTAAAAACACACTGAATTCAATATATCGTGCTTTCTAACCGAGTTGTAGAACTGCATCCTTTCCCACATTGTGTCGCCTTTTGAATGTATTTCACTGTTTCCCAGGAATGTTTCAATTTATTATTACACAATGCGCAACCACACTATTACGACGAAACATTATAATTGAGGCTAACCCATTGACTCCACTTGAATCCGAGAAAATTATTTACGATCGCTTGTAGCGCAATAAAACTAGAGGCAATATCATGATATCCAACCACTAAACGCATGTCAGCAATACCCCCTGCCAATGTAATGTTAGATGAAGGTAACTCGTACAGTTTTCCATATTTTTTAGTATTTTTTCAATTTTTTGTGTTGTATGATGATAATAGCAGGGTATCAGAATATATGGAGTCCTTGCATGACAAAACCCGTTTCATGCCTGCCCTCCGTTTTATGACGCAAGTAGGGAGGAGATGAGGGACTGAGGATGATGAGAGGTGGAGAAAAGATTTTGTGTTACAATAATACTCTTGTTCGTGCTCTTCATGTCAAAGCCTTTTGCTTACTGATATTAATGTAGAGCGAAGTGATTTCTCCTCTACATTGACCGGGTGTCCCGCTTCTGACTCTCACAGCAAAGAATTAGATTAGTACTCAATATTCTTACTTAGATTTGTATTGTATATTCGCATTAGAGTTCCTCACGAGTTTCTTATTACAATATCGCGAATCAAAATATCAAAGTACATGGGCATATCCCCAAACTCTCGTATAAATTTAAAACCTCATTTTGATTTCAAATTCGGTAAGGGCGTCATTGATTACTTATTATTCAACCTACCTAATTCGCCTGGCATATAAATAGCATCTTTTTTTTAGTAAGAATATGTTTGTAATTTTTTTCGCCAGCTGTCGTAAGGCTTAAAAACGGATAGTTCAAATGCTGATACTGATACTGACTAATCAAAAGAAGGGGAATGCCTTGTTATAAAAACGTATTGGTAATCGTGATCATTCGAGGTGTCAACATGATTGTAGTTTCATAAATTTACGAGGTTACGATAGTTTATATTCAGGCCTACTTGAACCACTTTCCTTAATAGGGTAGTTTTTTGTCGTGAAGTAGTTGTTATTGTATTGTTACTGGTTTATTTGATATGTAGCCATAAAGAATTGACACGGAGCAGTGATTGAAATAAGTCGACAGATACATACTATTTGAATTAAGCCTTACGTTTGACTAATTGGATAACCGGGTCAGCCTTTGTATTATTAAAGAGTATGGTTTTTATATACTCTTTACACTCAAAAAACGATAGCAATAACATCAGTGGCATAACAACAATGGCATTTTAACAACGCAAAAAGCTTGGATTAGACGCTCTGGAGACTCATTTTTGTGCTTTCCCTATCGTATAAATTCTACAGTCCATTCTATCATTCTTGTGTGCACCAAAAGAAGTTCGTGGTGAAGCTGCATGTTATTTTCCCAACTTTCACACCATGCGCATCTACGCTGCAATGAAATATGATCACCCTTAAGCCTTTCAATGTGACTTTGCTCTAGTTTTTTTTTGCAAGAGGCGTGAGCAGTTGTTCCTTAGCCACACTTGGAAATAAATAGCTACAAACAGCTGAAAAAAAATTGGGGTAAAAATCAGACTCCCTAAAGGAAATAATACAGGCCCTAACCTTGTAAACATTCGGAAGCGCAATGAAGAGTACAAGCAAAAAGTAATACGACGCACCACATCTTCATGCGTCATCCCACCGGATGCACAAAGCATAGTTAGGTACATATTCCTGTTTCAAAGTTTATATTATCTATGCATCGCTCCATTCAAAAATCAGTTACTGCTTCTTTTTTACAGACATGTTGACTTCAAAATCAAGTGCTAACGAGGATCTAAATTTATTTCCTGTCGGAATTATCTGTCTGCTTATCTGAATACTGTTTCAATAAATTTGCAAACTTTTGCAATTCACTAGACGCAAAAAGATTGAAGCCCAATCGAATCTTACAGCACGTTGCTTCACTTCATTTACATGGATATTAGGCATTTCTTCAGCTGGAATGTTTTTACAAAGGCAGAATCGCTGGTTTGACTTGACAATGACAAATTGCATGTTCCTATTTTTGAAAAGAGCAACGACAGATCGACGTCTTATAATGAAATACGAAGTTGTCACTTCGAATCGTCAACTTCTTCAATTTTACTTCCCGAATAGGAAAAACTTGTAATTGAGAATATTCAAAAGGTTTTGTAGGAGAATGGTTTCCAACAAAGACATTTGAGCAGAGTGAAGAATCACTATTGTGACATGAAATGTAGCATAATCCCGAAAATGTTTTGTGCTCTACAATAGTTTTCTGAAGAACACAAACTTGTTGAATGGATTTTTTCATGTTTTTCTTCATCATTACACAATTCCCCCGGCGTTCGATTCCACCTCTCAGAAGACAGACGTCTTATTCTCCTTGCACAGCAATGAGAAAGTTTTTCAGACAAAGGGACAACGGTGAAAAGGCTACAGCATATGAGCTCCCACCAGCCAACACACGCGAGTTTCTTCTGTGGTCAGCAAAAAAAGGAAAAACTTTACTGTTTCTTAACAAACTTTCTCTTTGGCTTACGTAAATAAGGAGTTGAGCCTGCCTCCAGCGAAGAAATACTAATATCAGTGACAACAAAAACAGCAGCATCTCAACAGCTCCCACGTGCCGTCCTTGGCTATGCTTACTCATTTTGCAACACTTCCACCATTTACATACAAAACACGCGTTAGCACGTGCAAACAGGATGAATAACGCTGTTTGGCTTTGATAGTTCCTTTGTTAGAATCACTCCTTCTGGACAACTTTGGCTACAAAATGTACATACAATGAGTTTCTTATGTGTACGTTACACTATAAAAGATTGTCTTTTCAATACTATCATCTGCTTTCACCTCCAACACGAGAACCACTTTCACCGGATTCGTTAGAGTGCATTCCCCGTGTGTGGGCCGTGACGAGGATGACTTGTGTGAGAAAAACAAAAGCCATAAAAATAGGAAGGATTACACATAAGCCGACTCAAGTTAGTACAAGGTTGTGCCTTTGCTCTTTTCAGGTTAAATAGGCTGTTAAAAACTTGTGAGCGATTACAATGAAAATGTTTTGAAGTGAGCCTCCTCTCTTCCCTTTGTTTTCACTTGCAGTTGTCACATTCTTTTATGTCAGCCTTCTCGTTGAAAATTATCAAGTCGCAAGAATGCAAATGACAAAAACCTTCATTAAAGCGAGAGTGCGGAGGTACTAATAAGAATACTTGTTAGAAAGCCATTTCCAACCACTGATTCATGTTGAGTGGTTCTCCATTTTCCTCCGGTTTTTTACAAGCTATACGCAAACTTCACATAACCATTGTATCAAAACAACGTCAAGGGCAACTCGTTAAATTTGCAAGGTTTCAGTAAGACTACTACGACGGTGGTGTGACTCGGGACAATCCCACGTGGCAACACGTGTGAGCATTTGGTCAAAACAAGTGAGCAGCTTCACGTTCCGAATTCATGGACAAAGAGGAAGCCAAATGGGCATTATTGACGTTTCCCTGAGTGAAGAGGAATGGCTTCGTGACAAATTACAGGTAGGAAGCTGTGAAACGTTTGGGACAACCACTTGTCATACAAACGCTTCTCCAAAATCCCGCAATTTACGCTTTGACGACGACACTGAACTGGTATTTACAAGGGTGTCAACTTTACCCCTTCGTTTAGGCACATTTCGTTTACAAGATAGATACATTTGCTATTTCTCACTCTTTTCATCGAGGAAGAGAGAAAGTCCACGAAGAATTAGTATTCAGGTGCAGTAATGTTGTCACTTGACTGGATTGGAATATGTGTGTTAGCAAAGACGGAAAACGCTCGTCGACAACCAACTTGTGTGTGTAAGCTCAGAGTTTTTTCTGTCAGCGCCATTCGTTCTGACTCAATAAACTCGGCTCGTTCCCACATCACATATTTCTCAAAGGTACAACACGCCTATGGAATAATCAACATGTGCACCAAAAAAAGATCAAAGTTGCCACGACGGAGAGTCGTTTTCAGATGAGCTTGGGAAATCAGTGTGTTTTTCGACCTCAGAGAGGACTTGGCTGGAAGCGTAGTTGTGTACAGGGTTGCCTGTAACACCATTACCATCATCGTCGTCATGATGACGAATGGGAGAAAAGAAAAAAGTTTCTTGGAGTGAAACTCTTTGAAGCAACTTTCTCTCTTGAGTTATTGCCATCTCATCCCATCACTTTCCCATAAATTAAACTGCACACGAGAGTAGAAGAATCCTCAACACATGAGTTTGTCTTTTTTGATGATCGTTGCATTTTTTTCATTCAAATTCCAATCATACGGTGCTATAGAATGTAACTAGGATTTTCTTCTGTCTTTGTCGAACTTTCCTCTCCATTTTTATTGGATTTGGCTCACACGTTGTATTTCATATACTTTGACACTTTCTACACAGAACTTCGATTATTTAAGTTGGTTTCATACATTATTTAAGGTTATGAAATGATATGTCATAGAAAGAGAGAGAACGAGAAGGAAAAAAATACAATTCCAAACCAAGCAACTTGTCACCTGGTGACACTTCTCATTAATCATTTCCTTCCGCTTTGGTGAGCATTTTTTCGAGAAGAGCAACTCAAATTTCGAAGCTAATAAATATATTATTGACTCGAAACTTTGTCTTTGCCTGTAATGTGAAGTTATCTCTCGGACCTAGTGGCGGCGAAGGGTACAAAAATATTTTCCCCACACGAGCCTCAACGACTGACATCCTTGCGCGCCGAACCGTTGTACTTTTTTTCTAAACTCATCTTCAACTCGACGCAGCGAGAACTTGTTTGCTAAGAATATCATAGGCAATTAAACCAATAAAGTGCCACACGGTGCGTGTAGCCTATTTATAGACGGGAGTTTCTCTATTAAACTTGACTATTTTTGGTTGTTTTAAAATAAGGCAGCTTTTTTAACTTACTCTTTGCTTTCCCACAGTTGGCAAAGAAATACACGGTGAGAGGAAAGTGCATACGTTGAAAACTTGCAAATGTCAGGTAGCCCATTTTTTACAACAAGTTAATTTCAATCTGAATATGAAACACGTACTTTTACTCACATTCGCCTAGCCACAGGAAAAAACGACAAAGTTTATGAATATTTACAAGGAGAAGATTGAAGACGAAGCTGTGTTCCACAATGGCTGTTATGAGACCACAAGTACTTCTATTCTAAAAAGTTATTCTTCTGAATTACCATCGTGTATATAATGGTTTGTGGATGTTTAACGAAAGGAAAAAAACTTTTTTATAACATCATATTTAATATACGTGAAGAGTGTTTAACCTGTTTTTGTACATTGTTGTATTTAAAACTATAAAAGAATAAGAAAAACTTTTCTTTATACACCATTAGCGCGTAGGAGAATAAAAGTCTTTTTAGCTACCACAATTTTTTTTCGCCGCTAGGAGAATAAGAAAACTGCGGAGAAGAGCACGAGAGCTTGCTATTTAACCATCCAAAAAAATGGTGAGCGAGGGGAGGCTTTGTGGAAGAAAGTTTATCGTTTATTTCCAAACAAGGGAGTTGGGCCATTCTTCACTGTAATGGAATTTATTCAGGCTTTCTCACTCGCTCACATCCTTCAAATATGAATTACATCCCACCAAATTCCAATTTTTCTCATAACCTGACTTTAATCAACTTTTGACGTGACTTTCATACAAAACTGTGATGCTTGTAATATATTCGTTAAAAATGAATCCAAGTCTCTCAAAGTACACAGGGGCGCTTCCATTTTTTTCGGAAAGTGCACCGACAACAACAAGCATACACGAAGGAAATAAAATTACTTGGACGGCTTTCTCATTTTTCCTTTCCACGAAGAAGACACAAAATAGGAAGAAAGATCCGGAAAAAAGGATGTCCTTCTATATCCACACACACATGGTGGAGTGAATGTACGCATAATATGATATGTGCTTTATGAAGATGAACCAAAGACTAGGCTTGCTTCCACAGTGGGAGAAAATGTTTGCATATAATGGAATCTTTCTCTCTGGTCTACGTCACACTTGACAAGAACAAGGTTTTGCCCTTTTTCCTCGCGTATACGTGTTTTTATTACACAATCTCTCATAGTAAAAGGCGAAGTCAGTGTACATGACTTTAGGTATCAAGTTCACTTACAACGTATGTGTAACAATGCTTGCACACATCAAAATTTACGGGAATGGGTTCACTTAGAATTTGAATACTTCTTTTCTCTCTCCTTGTCAGAGTTATAGGAATAGACGAGACAGAGAAAAGGAAAGAAGCTTCCTCTCTCCTTTCTCTCTGACAGGGTCGTCCTCACTCGTCCTTGCGTGCTAAGCAAACCAATATTATTCAATTTACTATAGCATGGTGACTGGAGAGGGGTAAAAAGTTGTGTCAATGTAGCACAAAAGATGCTTCCATTCTCCATATGTATAACGTACTTGATTTACGACAGTTTAACCTTACACTCCAGAGGGAACTTTACTTTATCTTGAAAGCGGCAAACGTGGGGACAGACGAGACGCATTACTTAATGTGGCACCGTAATGGAGCAATTGTTTTACTTTACCGCTACCACAATTTTCTTTTCCACGTATACGTCTCGACGCACGGAGTGACGAAAACTCGGTGTTGAAAAAGCGGCGCAGTTCTTTTTGAAGTTGAAATTAGCTTGTTGAAACACACAGAAACAATCTGCGCCCTTTCCATTTTACTTCCTAATATCATTTCATTTTCGGTGGACTCGGGTAGGATGTCGCTTTCCGTTTTCAAAATGATATACGTACACATTCCGTTGTCTAGGTACCAGCTGTCTTGCATGAATTTGCGCCGGAAATTAGAGTGAGAGAATATCATATTTTTGCCTCGACGAAAGGAAACAAATCTGGAGAGGTTCATGGAACACCAGAATCTCGCTCTGAATAATCAGCTCACCTTCCCTCGAATCGTAAATCGAATTGAGGTACATTGTAAAGAGAAAGAAACTGATTTTCATTTGGAAATACACGCTCTCTCTGAAAACAGCTAATGGTGGCTAAAAGCTCTCTGGCCTTGACGAAATCTTTTCAGCTTCACAATCTAGAACACAATAGCAGCGAGTCTGTTATGACGGTAAACTCACCTTCGACCCACTCACTGTTTTATTACGCTTCAATTAGAAACAGACACACGTGTCCTTCATAGATACATGACCGTAATTAACGTTGTCCGGAGAAGGGAGCGGATAGAATATCATGTTTTCTTGCTCTCTTGTCCCTGACTTGCCAACCACAGAAGCAGTAGGTAAACCTATCGGCATCGATTCTTTACGCAAAAAATAGATCGGATGCGAATTAGGATCTTTCTCTTGTTTTCTCACATGGTGCAAAAACCACTCAAGTATATCTCCACAAATTTGGCCGAAGCCTTGTGTGTATGTCACATCAGTTTCAACGTTTGTCCCATGAGCCTTCCTCAATCCCCAAAGGACAAATTATAGTGGTGTCTAACAAAAACAAAGAGCCAGCATGTACCGATACAAAACACGCTCTGTTTCGGATGAGGTATCAAAGTATTAATTGATATTTCTGTGGAAAAACGGCACTCTCTCACTGGCACAATGCTCTTTTCTCTCACTTTCCCTCTCTCTCTCTCTCTCTCTCTCTCTCTCTCTCTCTCTCTCTCTCTCTCTGTACAGTTACACACATCCTCATGATCATCATATTTTTGTGCACTAATTCACAAAGAGATCATCCCGACTCACAATGGTCTGCTACAAGTACGGAGGAAATAATTAAGTTTTTATCCGCTCAACCGTGTACACCGTCTCTTTTTTCTCGTCATCGTAATAGCCTGGAAAAAATCGCCAACCGCCTGGGACTCGCATACTGGAGCGTCGGACGATATATGCTTCGAGAGGATGTACGGAAGGATGCTTTTCGTTGGGCAATGATCAGCACATCCTCGAAAAAAAATGAGAAGGCTTGATCGCAGAAACTCGATGACAACAACGTTCTCCGCCGTTGGCAAATGATACGCACTAAATGGCTTTGAAACAGACAGATAAAAATATAGTATTCTTGTGTGTCCAATCGATCTAATATAAAAAAGATCTGCTCTAATATTACGCTCTCAAATTTTGAACACCACCACCCGGAAAAGACCCCATGAGCTCATTGTCAACTGCAAGTTATCATCCGTGAGTGTTCCCACAACCGTGAAAAATACTGATGCATTAAACTCGTGTCCAGGGCAAACGCATACACGACGACGTACCTACTTGTACACGACAAGTGCATTTGGCAGCGTACTGTGCTCTCTCGCTCTATTGAAAGCGAATTGAATCAAATCCAGCACGTACGTTCCAACCCTGAATGTTCCAATAGTGTAGCTACTTTTTAGTACAAGGGAGAAAGTGTGCCTGCCCTGACTTTCCCGGAAGACTACATGATTCTTGGAGGGTCCCCGAAGTTACCACAGTTTTAACAAGATGAGAGAGTAAAAGCTATTTTGGCAAGATCTTCCTGGAAAACTGAGAGCTCAAATTTTCCTTCTGGATTGAATTCCACAATGATGAAATGTGCTGACCCAGTACCCAAATTCATCATAACGCACCAAACATCTCCTTTCCGCGAAAAACATTTTCTCGTTCATTACACCAAGCTTTTATCTGCGAACATTAAGCCGTGATATATAATGCATTGGTATGAATTTTGTATGTGAGTTGTTCGCTTTTCATTTTCAGTGTCAGCAAAAAAAAAAGAAACGAAAATGGTAATCACTCAAGGATGAGAAAGTTTATTTTTGTCTGCTCTCAGCCTTGTACAAATTTGTCTATACAATTATAATGAGGTTGAGGGAATAAGTTGTTTAACTCTTTGTTGTTTGTTTGTTCGCCCTCGCCATATAATAAGAAGAAGGATGATTCGCTAGAAAACAATATGACGCTTTTCACTTGTTGTCACTTCCTCCTCGAACATGTACGTCTTGCTTTCTTCCGAGGAAATCAACCGAATTCTACATGGTTGTGTGGTGATGGCGGTCGTTATCGCGGCATCAAGTTATACTTTGTTGCCACTGGTCATCATCATGATCATCGTCATCATTACGAAGTTACAGGCGGAAGTGATAATTCTTAGAGATTACACACATACACACGCCACAGTTCCGAGAGAAAGTTGTCTTTTCATGCTCATCCGCTTCCACATCCAGAAGAAACGATGTGCTTTCCCTTTCTCACTGGGAGTCAGTGAGTCAGTTAATGCGCTAAAGTTATTGCTGCGGCTTTCCACAATGTCATGAGAGAAAATGTGGGTGAACTAGAAAAGAAATAATGCACGAGCTGTATTCTCTGTACACTATTAGCACACAAAAAACAGTAGCACAGAGATACTCGCTTGGCTTGGTTTTTTTGGGGAACGCTCAACTTTTCCCAGCAATGGCCTTCTGACTCAAGTCCCTTGTGAGGCTATACTTATTTCGCCTTTTATTTGCCAAAACGACCAGTGAAATGTACTTGAGAACAAGGCTGTAGTCGAAAAAAACACCCCATTCCGTTCATACAAATGGGAGTAGGAGAAAGTACAACATTGTGTCTTAAGTATCTTCTGGACTAGTATCAGCTAAACCAAAGACGTTAGACACGGCACATTGCTCAAAAAAATGGGAATTTTAGAAAACGGAAAATCCTCATATCGTTATCATGAAAAAGTCATGAGTCACGATAACGTGACGGATAGATGAGAAATTGCGTGCATGTGTGGTGCGCACATATGAGAAGCATGCTTTATGACCACAAATATGAGACTAATGTGAGCGATTCAGTTTGCAAGTTTTCCCTAACTGGATGACAGCGTATAGAGTCATATTGGAAAACCCTGACAAAGGGTTGAGGAGACTGAGTGGGTTTTGTGTACAAACTTCAAATCCACTGAGGCAAGAGATTACCGTAAAAGACGTTTTTCCTCCGAGAAATGTGTAGGGGATGCACTCAATATCGGGATCAAGGTTCCCACGAACCGCCAAACTGGCATGTACATACACATTGTTCCCCCGGTACTTTATTTTTTGTATAAAACGATTGTTGATGGAAAGTCGGGAAAGGAGAGAGAAAAAATGGTGTAATGATTGAAGCTGTAAACTTGTCCGACACAAAAGGTGAGACGAGGGAGAGAGACGGAAAGGGGGAAAGTAGGATAAAGGAAGCTCCTTTTCGATAGAAGGGCTCTCACGGAGAGAAAGTTTTGTCATGGAAGAATTTCAAGCAATTTACTCAAGCCAGGAGAGATATCCTTAAACGGAGGAAGTAAGAAGCAAGAAGTAGAGATTGAGTGTGTATTTGAGTGCAAGGGGACGCAAAGAATAAATGCGACACACTAAAGGAGAAAAATCAGTGGAGTATAAAGTTATGGAAAAGTAAGCTCAATACGCAATCATGTATGAAGAAAGAAGAAACGAGGACACACCAAGTGAGAAAGAGAGAGAGAAAGTAAAAAGAGAAAATCTATGTAAAGAAATGCCTCTGCGTAGAACATGCTCGTCTAATACGCACGTCTCTTTACACGCTCTCTTCTGAAGTTGGAAGGGGCCGTCGTGTGTGATGCATCGTGTTGCGAGTGAAGGGATTTTGCGAACAAAGTTCGAGACAGGTTCCAAAAAGAGACTTGTCTTTCCCTTGATTTTTCCGCATACTTTCTCTTTTTCTTTCTCTGCTTGAAAACCAGTATCATTTCGTGTTATTTTAGCCTCAGAGTGTATAAAAAACTCAAGTTTACAAAAGGAGTGTGTAAGACTACTAGACATTTTTAGACGAACCTCTCCTTACGATTACAATTCTGAAGAGTGAAAGAATCCGCCAGCTTTCTCTCACCATGAAGAGAGACAGAGAAAGCACGCGATGTAACTCTCGTGAAGAGTCATACCACTACCACATGAGTCGACCGAGACCTAAAGTGTGTTCTCTGAGGATTATTTAAAATTCATACGACACACACACAAACACACCGGCGTCGTTCACCAAACAGGAGAAAGGAAAGTGCATAAGATGAGCCACAAATTTGACTCTGTAGGGTTGTTGAATTCAGGGCAAGTGATAGGAGAGACTGCATGCTTGCAAGCTTTATGGAGGAATAGAGAATATCTAAAAAGATTTCGCTTTCCTCTTCAAATATATTAGAAAACACTGCCCTGGTGATAAAAATACTTTTATAAACCCCCCCAATAAACTTTTTTTGATTCAAGTGAAATCAATGTGATACGAGTGTATAAATTGTGAAACATGAATGTATCTAGGTGGTTAAACACATAAGCGAGAAACAAGAACAAATCTTTTTTTAGACATGAAATTCCTATTTTATAAATTTTTATCATTTGACGCTGAGGTGAGAGAGAGAGAGATGTATACGGCGAGGCTAAATTGACACTGATCAAGAGGGGAGCGTAAAATGAGATGAAAGACGTGGGCTACTCATGAAACAATTTTTGTGGCATCGTTGACACATACATGTCTGCCTCACTCTCGCTGTGATTGAGCTTTCGTAAGGAAAAAGCGGACAGCGTGAATCAGGCGATTGTGTCGCCTTTAGTCTTACAGGATTCCAAGTATTATGTAAGCAAAACTAAGCCGCTTCCAAAATTAACTAGGAGGCGACAATGGTATTTCTATCACAGAAAACTAGAACAAACTCAGCTTTTTTACACGCATGCACAACATGCAGAGATGTAGGAACGCATGTGAGCACACTTTCTGGTTGCATGCACATATCAAATTTACATACAAAGGGAGAAATGAAAAGTCATTATTCAAAGTCCAATTACGCAGCTCATTCTCGCGCTCACTCCTTTCCCCTCCAGTAACGATGTTAATTGATTCATTTGCATCGACGCAAAAAAATGCAGAGAAAAAATTCTCTCCTGTTGAGCGTCTCCCTTCCTCCCGATTATGCTGTTACGGAGAAATGAAGTGAGTTGAGTATTTAGCGACAAAAGGTCTTGTTTGTGGAACATGCAGCTCAGTCTGACCACACCAAAGAACGCCTGTATTTTCCTGACAAACCTCTTGACGATGCGCTGAAAATGTGGGAAATCGTCTTGAAAGCTTGAGTGCACAAGAATATCATGCATTATTATTCGGCCTTGTTGTCGAAGTGTAAGTTTATAATGTGGTCGTAGTGGTGACGTTATTACGTCGTCTTAAATGGTTCGATTCCACTTTTAATGCCGTCACACACGCCACATGCTTCAGTGTTTTAGCCCTCTAATTGTAACACAACACCACGAAACAGGACCCCTTCAGCGTCGTTTTTCAGTGTGCGTGTGCTCACTCATTTGGAGCACTCCATGAGAAATTTGTGTCAGCGTTTTCGTGCAAACTGTTGCTGTAGCCACTATCAGTTGGCGAAACGAAATACTTGAGATTAGAAATGTTGAGTGGTGAGAAGCCCATTTCGCTCAGCTAATTTTTCACAGAGTCCAGCTCATGTTTTTGCGATCTCTCATTTCTTTCAGCTCGTGCCGCTCGTACAGGAAGCCGACATTGGATTACAGCTTCTCATCCGTTGAAACCTTGTTGGAGTAAAAATCCAAAATTATGTGAGAACTTTGTAGCTCTCCTTTTTGACTCCTCTTGAAATCTTTTCTCATTCCAGTTTCTTGCCCACATTTCATCCAGTTGTATATCCGCGAGGGCTTCCCCATATCTGTATCGTATTTCAATCCTGAGGAACGAGCCACGCCTAACTTCTTAGGACTCTTCTTGTTAAAGAAAACCACCGCACTGACAGCGTGAGATACGGAGGATGATATTGAATTCAAACCCACTATTTAAGGTCTTCATCAAGATTTCACGTCTTTCGTTTCCCGTCAATCTTTCATTGACTTGTAAGCTGACGTATAAGGTGAGCTGAGCTCGTCGACAACGCCCAATATACTCATCACGTGCGCCTTTTATTGCAAAACGGAGTAAATCACGTCAAGCTTCGTGCAAACAAATTTATACCGAGACTCGTCTTGTCCATCGTCGTCACTCGCTGCCTCCGAGATTTATTGGACAGGTCCCTAGCGTCCGTCCATTATTGCGAGAAAAGAAATAGAAAAAGGGCTTACTTTTTTTGCTAGACACACGCACAAACGTCAGGCCCGTAAAATATTGATGCATTTTCGCACTCTATGAGTACAAAGGCTAACAAGGTACGGTGGACTTTCAAACTGCTCCTTTGTACTCTTATCATCTCCCTTGAGTCATGTCCAAGCGGATTTGCGTACATCTTCCCCGACGCCAGCAACGAATCCATCGTCAAATGAGCAAATGAAAGTTTTATGGAGAATGAAAGAAGCCGGATTTTGATGGAAGTACAGCACTGTTTCACAGACGCAAGTGAAATGCAAACAATATGAGTCTAATCAATAAACAACGGGGCTCAGACCTGAAATCGAGAGTGAAATCAATATGTGTACAGCGCGTCGAGTAGGGAATGAGAATACATTTGGGAAATCAACCCTTGTCTCTTTTATATGACTTGAACTCGACAGCCGTGAGTGAGAGTTATATTGGTTTCCGACAACAGAGACACAGACCTCTCTCTTGATCTGATTAAATCGAGAGCAAATCCTCTGTATCATTTTCGAGACATCTGTAGCCTCACCATGTGACGACGATGAATGGCATAACTATAGAGAAAGCAGAAGGTTGTTAAAGAGAGAGAATCATACGTTGTTAGCATGCAAGTGGAGAGTGACAAGCTTAAATTGGACCACTTGGACCGTCACCATCAATACCGAATCCAACGTATGTTTCCCTCCTATTTCACTCCACACTTCTTTTTTATGGACGTCAATAAACACGAGATTACGATTTCATTTATAACAGACACATCCAAGTTCCTCCTCTCTCTCTGCGAAACAGTTACGGTGGCTCAAGTGCTTTACCAGAGGACAAAATAAATGGAGCAAAAGTTTGGTGGATTCAATGACTGTCTCAGCTTTCGTCTCAGTGTCTCACTCTGCAGCGAGAGATGAATGGTTATATATTATGCAAAAAGTTTTGCAATTGCACCCAATTACAATAAATCCTCCTTCCGCTCCCGATGATGCCAAGTGATGTGTGGGAAATGGAGCAGTGTTGAGCGTGTTTTTGGTGAGCAGAGCTGTGAGGAAATAAAATTTACGGAAGCAAGAAAAAATGTCCTTGTAAAATTCCACATGAAGAGAAGCATGCAAGGTGACATTGTCCTCCTCCTTATTTGTGCATCCCACACACACATCCTCCCAAATTTAATGTTCTCATTTCATATGCACCGTAATATAGTTTCCTAGACTCTGCTTCTTTTTCGGGTTCAATCCTCATCTGGTGTGGCATACAAGGATCCGAGTGAATCATTTTTGCTCCGCTACTCTTTACGAGAAGTGGCAGATTTTTATAAATGGATTAATCATCAAATCATCCTAGATTTAGTCTTTACGTTCTCTTTTTTTACAAAACCATCGTAACAGGTTAGCCCTAAATTTTTTGACCACAACGATGGATGGCAGGAAACCAAGGGTTACATTGAGTTGAGAAGGGGAAAAGGACGATGAAGTGTGAGAGATGAGATGGTATTTCATTAAGAAAATGGATTTTCTACAGAGACCAAGAGAAAAAAGAGTAAGCTCACAAACTCAATCGTAGTTTCTCCACGTGTGTACGAAGCTCTTTTTTAGCGAAAAAGAAAAGTAGAAAGTGGAGCCAGAAAGGGAATTAATGGATTGTATATGTGTGAGTTACATATACACAGAAGAGACGTAAGTAAATTACAGTGCATTCATTGCGCGACCATAGGTGCATCCAAGGTACACGTTTTTGACACACGTGTGTGTACGGCGTCCTCGGAAATATTGCACTTTAAGAAATTACTTTTCTCTCGAGCGTCCTTTCATTTGGTTTTGGAGACAAGAGAAAGTAAAAGTGTGTACGCAATAGGAACAAGTGCACACATATGATTCTCCCATTCAGTGGTTCGACTGGGATAAAAAGATGATGAGCTCATTTCCAGTGAACAATGGCAGTCATTACGACTCGACGGTAGTAAAAATGGGATAAAACAGCCATGATTTCTATGTCCGCGCTTCCGTGGATTTTGGTAATGGGCACAACTGGGACGCTGCTGCTCCAACCGTGATTATTATTGTGTGAATGTGCATATAATTCTAGGTGGAGAAAGCTAGCGTTATTTCTCAGAAATATTGGACTTGTCCTGGTTCCGAGAGGGTAAAAAAGCTGCCAAACATTTCACGCGATGACAATCCCAAAATTTTGTTCTTGAAATCATATTTTTATGAAGAGAAACCATCAAATGCGTAAAGTTGACTATTTACGGAACAACAGAAAAGTGAAAGCGAGAGAACAAAGTGCGGGCGAAACATGATTAAATTGAGGAAATTACCTTGGAGATATGGGATGAGTTTACAGAGCACAGCTGCACTCGAACGTCTATGGGTCCAATGGGACTGCTCGGAGGACGACGACCAACTCCGCCGTAGCCAGTCATTCCAGAACCCATGGCGGAGGTCGCCTTTTTGAGAAGGATGTCTTCACCTCCTTCTCCATCCGTGGCGAAGATCCCGGACTCGAGGAGCATGGTCAAGTTGTTGAGGAGCAAAGTCCCGTTGGTCATCTCCTCAAGAAGGATCCGCTCCATTTCTTCGTCAGTCAACATTACGATGAGGGTGACCCTCTACTTTATATTGCCACTTTGATGGCTTTACACAAACACAACACACTGTCCGGACACAGTTATCGACATCACTCGTCGACAACGCGATAGGCTTTCTCTTTGTCGTTTAATTGGATTCAGTATTGGCTTCATTTTGTTATCATCATTCTCACTCGTTTGATCAGAGTGAGAAAGCAGCCACTTCAATGTCTCTATGGTTGACGCTCGAGTTTTTTCCTCAAAACCACAACAAGGAGCATATTGTCACTGGGCGCACTCTAGACAAAGAGACTGTGTGTCTCCTGATTAAGAAATGGAAGACCAAACAAGGAGACACCAAAATCTCTCTTTAGTTAAGATAAGGAGTTCCCATTTCATCGAGAGTTCCTTCGCACAAGTCAATTTTTGTGTGCCAATCAATTTCCTCTGAAAATGTTCACTCTGACGTGTCAATGCACACAACGCAATCCTTGTACAAATCACAATCAACGCTCAGCAACACCTTCGGTCGTTGACATATAGGTGTCAGTAATTTTTCAAGATGTCGCAGACGAATACCTAGATGTGCGTGTACAATACGTTTGTTTGTCTCATGCATTCCACCCTGTCGTCACTCCTTTCACCAAACCTCACAAAGTGACAATTGACAAATTGAAAAGAAATCTCGGTGCACCACCAGGTTTGCTTCAGTAGAGAGAGAAATAAATAGTTTGTAGAAGATACATTCCAGTTTCTTCACAGATTCGTGATATGCTTTTTTCTCTTGTCAATCTTCTTGCTACACCTGGGAGACATCATGTCATCTTCGTGCCTTGCCTTTCCTTCTAGGGATGGAAAATTCGTTCTCGGAGATAGAGGTGAGAAAAAATCCACTGTATTGAGTACAAAAAATCCAGGCGGTAGTCAATAAGACGGCAAACTTCAATGACTGGAGAGAGTGAAGAACGTAAAAAAAAGCGCGGAGAGGAAGCGAGCGTCAAGTGCAACGAAACGGGATCACCAAGAGAGATCAAATCAAATTACACACGCTTACCTCATAACTGCTCTAGCAAAATCCGCGGTATCCCAAAAAAGACTCGGCACTCACTAACGAAACACACATCGACATCCCCCAACTTCTGAGGAGAATCGCTGAAGAAAACCGTGTTATTGTAGGAACAAGCAGTGATCCGATAGCAAAAAAGGCTCCGAGAATCCAACACACTTTCTCAAAGCGAAGTCATCATATCCTTCTTTGAAGCACAAGCGACAGCTGCACAATATACGAGGAAAACTTTCACTCGCCGAACTCCTACTAGTTGCGGGGCAATTGGCAAAAATATGGAGGAAATTGTGTCAACTCCTTACAGCCTTTTCTTGTAGGATCCCTATTGAAAGACAAAAAGAGAAAAGATGTACAACTCTGAAATGAGCATAAGCACAAGATTATTTCTCTACATTTAAAAGACGACAACGTTTCAGGGTGGACTCGCTAATGTGTTCTCCTTTTTATCTTAAAGAGGAAAAAAGTGGGAATAAAAGCGAAGAAAATGCACTTGTGTCGACACAGAGAGATGCCTTGTAGCACATTTGTGTTCAGAGTGAAAGGGAAAAAGTGTCGAGATGAAAGTTCCTTCTTCTCTTGGATATATTTTGGTTCAATGGAAGAGATGAGACATGAAAAGTTGCCTGAGTACAAGAATGACCCAAAAGTTGTGGAAGAAAAAACTTTCTAGCTTCATTTCACAAATGCGAGCATATGAATGCCTGGATGGTGACTGTACCTAAAAGCGGCCAAGACGATAAGTTGTGGACTAGTTTGAATGGCAATCTTTTTTTGTCTTTATTTGTCTCTCTCGTCGCCGCTTAAAGACTTTTTTCCACCACACGGCGAAATGTGTTGTTGCAGCGGCCTTCAAGTCACGCAAGATAAACGATGATAGCGGAGGCGGCAAATGAGCATCTCGTTTTGGTGAGAGATCCAGCTCAGAAATGAAGTTACCTTTAGTTGCTGCCGTTTCTTTATGCGGTGAAACAGATAACAAGACAAGTTCCTTTTGACAATCCTATCGTATTGTTCATCACCTCTGTTGAGTATTACCTGAGAATGAAAATGGCTGGATGGTGGCAAGACAAAAAAAATCCACATAATACTTCTCCTCGAGGAAGGATGATTCCTTTACAAAACTCTAGACAGAGATATTCTCATTTCACTCCTGTTCGTCTCGCATGACTTTTGTCTATTGTGGGATCTGATCTATCTCAGAAAAAATGTGAATGGGAGTCGAGACAACAAAAATTTCACATCGTACATATATATCCTGACAACCAATCATAACATAATCATAGCTTGTCTGTGTGTGCCATACGAGTGAACAAAACTTCTTATATTTCACCACACATTTTCCGTGTAATAGTCTTCTATCAATTTCGCAAAAACCACTATTCACGAAACCCACCTTTTGTGGCTCTGATACGATTGTTGTTTCGAAAGAAAAGTTGGAAATTATTAGTAATAATGTAGAAATCTCGTAGAAACAAGTCAAGTAGACACAAAAAGGCGAAGGATTTTTTCAGGAAAAAATGTTTCACAAGGACCTGACTCCCAGCACGCTGAAACAATTTTTTATGAACTAAAAAAAGTTGTATCGGTACCCAATGTCTGAAGTTTAGTCCACGAGGATAATCATATTTTCAATATTTTCTTCGAGGATTAAGGGTAAAATGTACGAAAATAAGATGCGCAAGAAAGTTCTCCACTTTTATACTTTAGCAAATTATCCCGTCCCATGACATTACATTACGACAACTGTCGCTAGTGTTCTATGTGTGCATGCACAGATACAGGGAGTCGTGTTGTCACTCACTTTGTTTGACTTGATACAGATACCGGAGACACTTTTGTTGTGTCACTGATGTCGTTCCAGTTGCCTCTGAAATTTTCATGCATTTTCCCTGCATGATAAATGTCAACTGGAGAGACAGTCAAAGAGAAAAAAAATGAAAGTGCAACTAGCAAAGTTCTCACAGAGAACAAACTACGTCACTTGTTTACTTTTTTGGTTCATCATACCATATTATTAGCCGTGACTTGCAAAATTGCTAACCTGCCCTCCTTCGACTTCCCCAAAAATTCGCAAGCCTACTTAGCCTAGAGCGGTGGACCGTTGTTTGGATTACGTACATTAAGGCCATTCAGCTAAAAAAACGCTGTTTGCGTAACCTGTGAACCCTAAAAAAATCCCAGAGAATTACGAAATTTGTTTACTCTCCGACTGGATTTTATTGGATTAGCTGATAAAGCAAGGGAACTCCACTCACTTTGCGTAGTTAATTTACTACACCTGTATTTTTACACTGTTGTGTCTTAACTTAGACTTTAGGTGCAGACACACACGTAAAACTTGTTTTCGTGGCATTCTGTAATGTGTGCTTCCCACTTCACATTTCACGTCACGTACATTACACTTCGCGAGACGCTTTTAGTGAGTCCAGCATTATCGTTGAAAGGTGCAGACGACAGAAAAATAGCGTGGTAGACAAACAACAAACAAGTTTCTGGTGATAAGAATGTAATTTTTGTTCCCATTATTTTTAACGGGTTTTCACAGTTTGGGAGGACGACGTCAAGCTTGAAAGACGTCGGCAGGAAGATATATGCATCAACTCGCGAATTGGGGAGGCGTAATTTCAAAAAGTCACTCTATCAAACAAAAAAAAAACAAAAATTAAACCTATTATTAGAAATCTTCCCTTTGATTTTGCTCTGAATGTGGTACGGATTCTAAAAAAAGTGTTAACACGTCAAGACATCGTGTGGACTGCTTGAGTTTACCGCCAAGAATGTCTTTCCTCCAGTTTGTAATCAACACTCGCAAAAATTCGAAGTACCGAACAACTTGCAACCATGAAACGAAATCCTTGTCTGATATATCTCCATTATTCAAAAAAGTATGTCCATGACGTCTCCTGTCCCTGCCAGATGATGAGAAACGAGCCTTAATTACTAATCACAGCTTTGAACCATTTTTTCTCTTATCGAAAAGAGAACTTAATTCGTTTCTGTGATGGTTCAGTAAAACTCGTACTCTGCTCCATTTTTTTTTTTTTAAAACATCTCGTCTCATATCAGTTACGCCAATTACACCTCCTCCCTCAGACAAAAACTGGAATGATGCATCGGCAGCAGAAATTTTAATTACATTAAGAACATAGCAAGTAGCACGGTGATACAATCAGAGTGATAACAAGCGAATGTATGGTATGTGTTTAGAGCTCTTATAGTTCCATACCATTCATCTAGTACTACTAGTTTGCTAATTTTTCCTACTTTTTTCTTCTTTGTGGCCTGCTGGCTCTTTTAATATTCGAGGTACCTGGAAGACAGAGAAAAAACCTGATGTGTGCTCATGATGGCACGATATGGTCTTTTAACTAACTTTTTTTTTCAGTGGAAGAAAAAATGGCACAACATATACTTTAGAATTGAAGTATTATGTCTAACGTTGATAAATGTAAGAAAAATGATGGCTGCAAACTGATAAGCCAGTTGTTTCCAAATGATGCTGCGAAAATGACTCCAGACTCACATAACTTGATCATGTTTATCTTACGCCAAAAAAGTGTATGCTTTTGTTAAAAAAAAGATGATTAGCAAATCAAATTCAAAGTTAAAACACAAGATGTTTGGTGTTGGCAGCCTGTGGAACTACAAAAGATGTAAGCCCAAAGTTTACTCGGGATTTCTTTAAACTCTTGTCATGAACTGCACTCTTTACAGATGAAGTTTTCACAAGTTGCACTTCTGAAATTGTCTGTGCGATAACAAGTTCAAATATGCTCGTTTCCTGTTTTTCTCCCTTAAAAGTACAGCTTATATAACAATGTTTTTTTTTAAATAACAGAAAAAAGCTGGATCACGCCGGGGATTCCCTGCAGCATTAAAGAGCGTTTATGGAAAAACCGGAATTAAATACAAGTATCTTCTGCGATTCAGTTTTTCTCTAAAATGATATGATCCAGACACTAATGAATCAAAAAAGTAGCGGTGTTCCTGCCAGAAAGTGCTAGTCTCATCAACCACGCTGTTTACGCTCCGATGCATTCATTACACACTTCTCTCTTTCTCTGCTGACATGAACAAGTAATTAAATTATGCCTCACATGTACACAAGTGTGGATGAGTTTTCCAAGAGTACAGTTCTTCTCGGTTTCATTAATGTCTGGAATCATGAACAAAGCTTCATCACTGATTCGCCCTTCCAGACTCTGCATATGTGCACATATATATCTTATCCGAAATCGTGTGTGCGAAACCGGAGCCAAAAAAATTCATTCACAGTCTCTGTAGACACTAGACGACCAGCCTTCACCTTTCACCACTTTGATGCAGCTTGTTTTAAAAATTTTGTGGTCTAGCGATATCTCTTCGTACCCTAATTATGGTTCATTCAACGAGATAGCTCCCCGCTGTGCAAATCTTTTTTATGGCGATTTTCATTTCGCGAAGGAGTGAGAAATAAGTTTCAAAGTCTTTGTATATATAGTGTCAATATTGCACATGCCCACATGACACGTCATGTCGCGTGGTCGATGGTCATTGAAATGTTTTTTTTTTTCGTATAGGTAAATTTCTTGTGGCGAAGCGAGGTGGTGAAATCATCCTCTAATCTATTTCCCGCAAAGACTTCCACACTTGCCTGAAGGTTTTCCCTTTTGTTGTTGATGATACAGGATGAAATCACCAAAACTCCGTTGATGGTCGTTTGCCGTCTACAATGTGAAAAGTGATTTTTTTTGTCGTTTCGCCTTCACTTGGCATGAGGATCAAGGTCATTCAAGACGTTAGCAAGACAAGCTATATTTATCTCATCATCACCATTATCGCCTTTTTTATATTTTCTCCTAAAAACGCATACTTTGTGTGTGGCGAGAGGAATCCAGTTTTCCAGAATACAATAAAGATGCACACATCGAGTAGTCCTGATGTTCTCTATAATGTTATCAATGGTTGAGTTGTTGTCACTAAGAGCAATTCGATGTCGGACGAGAGACGAGGTAGCAATGAAATTTTGTGAATGTTTCACTGGAAAACATGGCTTGGTACAGGTAATTGCACACCTACCCTCTCAAGCCTGGATAATGGATTGAACTGGATTCGCTCATTCTCATAAAACATATCACAAACATCAATTGGGTGAATGAAGAATTGTTTCTTATCGTGATTGCACCTTCAAAAAATTTCGGTATCGTACCATTAATTGTGTTTGTACTTTTTCCAGTTGAAAAACGAAGGGAATTTTTTGGAGTTCGACTTTTTTACAGTTTCGACGAGATGGAGCAGAAGAATTTGCTCCTTTTGTAACCAAAGACAGAGAGTGTGAAACAAGATGGTGACTCAAGTAGAATATAAAACAAGTTTTAAGGATCATAAAGCATGTTTTTCTCTCGCCTCCAGTGTCTGTACAAGATCGCTCTGATAGTATGGTAGTGGTGTGGTGCGAGGAGGAAATAATACTGTTAGCTTTTCGTCTTGTTTAATTAATTACACTTGCACGCTTCACGTGCTCAAATTATGAGCCTACACACAATCCAGCTCTCATCAATTTCACGTTATTCACACATCTGCTTCGCCATGCAAAAAGAGGGAAGAGAAAGAAAAATATCTGCAAATTCGAAACAGAAAAGGGATGAAGGAAAAAAAGCAGCAACTCTTCATGATGAACTAAAACTCGAGTTTTAACAAAGGGCGTTTTGGTTGTCAAGGTTTTCGGTTTTTATCGTGGTTTTCCACGAGATGAAAAATTTTAGTTTTGTGTCTAATGTGTGTACGCGTACAACTATCGCGTTTTAGCAGGAAACTGATAAGCGTAGTATATATTTTATATTTCTTGAACACGACTTACAAATTGAATAATGTAGAATTTTGTGCATTTCAAGCAGAGAAAAAAAATCCTTGAGAATCGCAGCTCGTCATGAAAGTCTCATTTCCGCACCAACCTCTCTCTTCTTAACCCCTCAACGCTGACAACGATACGATACACTTGAAACCAAAAAGAAAATATTTGCTTCTTGGATTACTCACAAGCGGCGACGTTTCCTGTATTATGTAAAGTAGAGCAAATATATTTCATGAAAATTACCTTGGCAGCATCTCTTCATAAAATTATCGCTTTCCGCATATTAAACACACGTCCCGCAGTCAAACCACGGTATGTGCATAAAATACTTTAGTGAACCACCCCGCTTTACATAATTCATTTGAAAAAAATCAGACAAACTGGGTTGGTTTTGGAAAGCCAAAAAAAATCCTCAACATTTCCAAAAAATGAAGTTTTAGTGTAGTATGTGAGTTGATACCATGACCTTTGATAAGAAATTGAAATCATCGAAGCATTGCTTTAAATGGCCTAAAAATCACGTAACAAGGGTAATGGGATTGTATAATGGGTTTTCTGTTTTGACTTGTGGCTGTAGTTCGTTGGATACGTAATTAAAGTCAACATTAATTGCTAGAAACAACAAATCTTAGTGAGGTAGGCACATAGAACAATGTGCATGTAAGCTTGAATAACTCACAACCACACGGCTTCATCGACTCCATCATTGTTTTCAAGGTCGTCGTCTGCTCATCTTTCTCGTCCCATCGGAGATGAAACAAAGCTCTTCTGCCATAAATGTAATAGTTTTTCTTCTGAGTAATAAAATCATAGAAAATACAGCGTTGATAATTGTTTGCCCCTTGTGAACAACAAACGTCAACTATGGACAGCAGGAATCAAATATTTTTAAAAAATATTGTGACAGTTGCGTCGTGCAATAAGTCTTCTTTAAAAAGTCATAACTCAACCAGCATGGCGCTCAAACTATCTACCCAAATTTGTCCGGCTTTTCTTTGAAATTATACTAAGCTGGATTTTATGTCAAGAAAAAGCCAGTGGTTCACTGGTGTTCGTCTGAAACCCCAACGATATTATGTAGATGAGGTGGGAGGCGAGACCAAATTGGGTAACTTGCCAAATGAACGAGTTCATTAGAGAACGCTTGCGAAACGCACGTGGTTCAATTGTGATTTTGTAACATTTGAGAGGAACGACGTTTCTTACGCCAGTGTACACAAAATATTTTGTAACTTCTCTAAGCACCACCGGTCACACCAGAGTGTGTAAATATGAAGGCTGCCCGACAGTAGCCATCTCCGTAATGATTTTCGAAGCGTCCCGGTTCAGAAACTTTCCGGTTTTTAGTATGATGAACATTATACTATACATTTACATGCTTATTAATGCAAAACAAAGACAAATACTATAAGGTTCGATTCATAGAGACAACAACATTACTATGCTGCAAAAAGTCAAGCTTGAGTTTGCTTTGCACATTTTGAAACTATTGATGTAGTTCAATTTATACGTATACGCAGTGAAATTTTGAGAGACTATTCTGCTGTTTAAAAACAACTCTCCCATTTCAAAAACAACAATTTTCAAGCCGGCTTCTCTCGTATTCAGTTATATATCACATGCTGTACCCTTGTGAGTACACTAAACGAGCAATTTCTTCCTTCTGTTTGTCGTGTGTGCTTTGTCGCAACACACCGTTACGTGATACACATTTGTATCATACAATAAACAACAGAATATTATACGTATAAGTTTCACTTCGTCTCACGAAGGAAGTGAGCCTGGTCATTAACAACTGTAATTCAACAACTCTTTCCTCTCTTCTCAAGCAAACGAAACACGGAAGCTGAAATGATGTGTGTATTGCAAACATGGAAGCTTAAAAAGTTAATTCGTCTCCTGCCTAAAAAAGGAAGAAAGCGGGCCTTCCAGCACATTTTTGCCTGCCCATGCGACACATTGTGAATTGCTAGGAAACAAGGGTGGTAAACAACTGAAAACTTTTCCAGCACTATAATCAGAGCATAATCTTTTGTGACGACCACATCTCTATATGTACTCATTTTTTGGAAACGGTTCCTCTTTCATGCGCCCTCCACTTTGAAAACATATTATTCAGTTCACACCTTCCACAAGGGAAAATATCTCATTGGCTTTTTTCAAGCCAACGAGGTCAGTTCACTGAGCGAGAAGCCTGCTGTGAAGTTCTTCAAACAAGCAATTGCATCACTCACACAAAGCGAGGCTCTACGGGTTTTTATGTGATTTATTTTCTCAGTCCTTTACCTATATTTACCTTCATCAATTTTCGAGTGGTTTCACACAAAAAATGAGACTCACACGCTCAGCCCAAAAATATATACATTATTGCTGTCGGGAAGAAAGGGGAGGGCGACAACGACTCTCCACGAGGAAAGAAAGCCACCTAATCCATTTTGATTAATCTTTTACCTTTCTCCTCACAATAAGACGTAGCTTTATTTAGAGCGAGAGACGGACACTGAGAAATGGAGTTATTTCCCCTCTTCTCAAATAACTTCTTCGAACTCAAAATCTGAGTGAGTTCATTCTCCTCATCTCTCCACATTTTTCTAGATAATCAGCAAAAGTAAGTAAAGCGAACAGGAGCGTGTCAATTACCGCCCACATATCATTCCATTTCTTGGAACGTGACAGACAGCGATTAAAAAATTTTACGATGTGCTCCTCCACTAAAACTCATCATGTCTTGTGGGGTTGAACAAATATCTCTCTTAATCTTCCTGCCTAGCTACCGGTGAGAAATTCCTTGTGAGAGAGATCAAAGAAAACCAAAATGGAAAGGAGGAAAGTAGCCTCCTCAGAATCCAAGCTATTTCGAGATTTTCTCGTAGTCTTCTGCGATCCAGTTACTAGCTGTCTGTGTATCGCGTGCTTCTGTTACTTTGCATGCTACACAAGACATGAAGATGACAACAGGGAATGGAGAAAGAGAGGGATGATCAATGCTAGACTTTTTAGCAGGCTTCAACTTCCCTAACCACTTACAAATGCTCTCTTGTCTAATGTCGATCCATTATACGAAAAATGTGTGTAATATGTAAGCTCTTCTTTTTCTCACTGGATGATGATGATGTATAAGCACACCAGCGAAAATGTGAAATTTTAGTTTTTGAAGCGGCTCTATCGCAACACACACACACATTTATATAGTAGCGAAGAATATTATTACGTCGTACATCACAACTCTCCGTGTTTTTTTCTCCTAAGGACAAAGTCTCCAGAATGACTCTTGTATGCATATATGAAGTCTCGAAAGCATGCTGATTCAATTTGGGTGGTCGCTCTCACAAATCACGTTATATAACTACTCCATCATCATCATCGTCATCATCGGATGACTTCCTTCCTTATCTCGCCCTTTGTCCATGCAAAGTTATATGGTGGCCTGGTAAATGCATCGTGTGCCGCGTCAGTTTCTTATCGTGCTTTTTGGAGTGTGTGTATTTCTAGAAGCTGAGTTCCTCTTCAGAGGTTTGACTCTTCCATAAGGAGACAAGAGAAAGAGAGTGTTATGTGGACCAGGAAAGAAATAATGTACGTGAGTCATCTCGAGCACCACTGCACAACAACTACAACCACTTTTGAGGTAGGCAGCCTCCGAGTTGAAGGCTATCGTTGGTGCTGACCTACTATAAAAGTGTCAACACTTATCATGTACATTAGCGCTAACTCGTTGTGGCAAAGTCAACAAACACACACTTAGCACGTAGCCGTGGAGAGAGGTACGATGACGACGGATTGACTCAAACAGAATTTATGGCGACCGTCATACCAACCAAACGCCACTAGAGAAAGCCAAGTGGGCTGCATTTTAAAGGCTCTTTTAAGGAGCGCGAGTCTGTAAATCGGAGGAGAATGCATTGAGTCGCATAAAATGCACGAACGCCATTCATCCTTAAAAATATAAGCGTTCCACCACACGAATCATGACGAAAGGATGGAGAGGAATCTCCAAGATTTTTTTGTTGGAAGATGCAAACCCCTCCAAAGTTTGCATGACTTTAGACTTAAGCTTTATGCTGCAGACAAGAGTATTGAGATAATGTAACAAAATCTCTGCTATCTCCTTCCATTTCTCGTGGACCTCTCATCCTCCATAGCTCTCAGAGTTCATGCATACAATGAGACAGTTTGAAAAGGGAGACACTTCTCCTTTGGGTGAAATGTGTTGTGCATTTTATCAGTGCGTGACGGGAGTGTTGACATCATCGACATTATTTCCGATGAGTGTCATACACCAAGAAAGGAAAGAATTTGATTTACCTCTTTTCTCAATTTAATGCAATGTTGCTTTCTATATTTCGACCGTAAGTTGCCAAGAAATGTGCATTTACAATTGTCTTTGGATTTTTTACTGACATGACCTTGTGAGCTTGACCAGAATGGTGTGATTTAAAAAAAATTGAACAAGCTCTCTTTCCCAAAACATTCTTTTCCTATCCAGGTTATCATAAGCATTTCGAAGGTGCTCAGAGTTTATTTTAACCCTTGACCTCGTAGGACTTTTGTTCATGCAGACCTACGCTTAATCATGCAAAACTGTGGATGAACCTGTCAACCGCTTTACAAACAAAGATGACATTCGTCTCTGTATATAGAAGCAGTAATACGTCATTGTCGTCTTATTTCTGCGTAGGTTGGCAACGTTGTCAACTTTTTTTACACGGAGTGAATTGAGACGAACGGAGAATGAAAGATGCGAAAAAAATTTCCTACCAAGAACTCAAAGAAATGAAAAAGTTCTCCTTACCCCCTTGTCACACACGCACACTTTCACTTCGAACCAAAGAAAAGCACATACACCGCCACAGGTCAGGATTGCTCTTCTTCGATGCCGCTCTTCAACAAATCCTGTAAGCAGCTTAAGGTCAAGTAAATTAAAAGACACAGACTTCTAAGTTGTCAATTTCTTTCAGTCAAGACTTTCTGCCATATATTTATCCTTTCAGGAGACACACACAAAGTCAATTGAAGATTTCAGAGACAGTTAGTTCCACACATATCGCTCTACCGCTATTTATTACGACGACGTCTCCCGATGCTTGGGAAAATCATTTCCTTTCCAAGAAGACCTCCACGTCAAATGTCTTTCTTTCTTTTCTCCAAGCTTCCAATTTCTACTTTTGCGGAGAAATCAGTTTCTTCTCAACTTGAACCTTTGAAATAGGTTTACACACATATAAAAGCTCCACATTCGAGTCTTGTCGACAAAATCTGCACATGTATTGAAAAGCACTTGAAATATTAATGGACTTTTTGAGTAGATCTAATAGTGCGTGCGTCCTCTCAGATCCTGATGATACCTGGAATAACCCCCCTGGAAACGGAGCTTAGACAGCTAATGACAAATGTCGTCAGCAGGAGACCCACTCATATATTTTTTTAGATTGCGTAACACGACAAAAATAATGAGGAGACCATCGGGTAAATTGCGAGTTTAGCACTTTGTAGCACAACACTACTCACCGAAGCTTTTCTGGAGCACGGGTTCATACAATCATTCGCCGACACTTTTTGGGTCGGAAGGTGTGATTATAACAACATGTGCTGTAATTACAAAACTTCCATTACCACATGGTCACTTCGTCTGCTTCTATTTTTGTCATTTTCTCAGCTAAACCACAACGAAACGCGCACCGAGTTTCTCTTGCAGACAAAGAAAACTACTTTCCTCTGTCACTTTGGATTTAATGTTTGTTGCACCACCAGGACAGTCTGGAAGAGAAATACAACTCATAAAGTGTCAGTTACGCCCGGATAATCAAAGTTTTATTATGGCAGAAAAAGTAACCTTAATAAGTCCTCGTAGACAATGGGTTTTAATGGAAACGCAAGAGAATTTTGATTTGGGGCAGAATGAACACAGTTCTTACTTTCTCTCCTGTCTATATTCTGATACGCATCCAGAACAAGTCTTCGGGTAAAGGATTTTGCGAGACTTGTGTAAAAAAGCACGGGGAAAGAGAGTGTGTATCTGTAGACGTAGTAAGAGAGTGAAAGGAAGAGAGGAAAATGTGTATTGCTGTGTGCGAGGTTGCAAGAAAACTGAGAGACCGTTTCATGCATCTATCCGCAATATAGAATTCATGAGTCCAAGCTGTGAGCCGAGTGAAATAGGAGAAGCAAAGTTGTTTTTTTACTCGAGTCTTTTACTCTCTTCCACACTCATGTGCTTTTTTCGCTCGTCGTCAACAGCGAACATGAGGATATGGCGTACACACACACAACATTTCACTGAAACACGCGAACACCACTCTCAGACTGGCAAAGAGCTTTCCTTCGACGAAATGCTGACTGCAGCTGAAAGAAGAGGAATAGAATTTTTTGGAGGAGCTGTGCAAATCCCAAACTTGCAAAGTTTCTCACCTTCCCTGATGTTGGAGTAGCTGTTTTCCCCTGAAAAAAGATGTGAACACAGAAATGCATGTGGTAGAAAGGCATGGAAGAGCACATCGTTTCCTCAACTCATAATCAGATTTCAATAGTGTATTTTGTTTTATCTTCTTGACTTTCATGTATACGAAATGAAATGTTCCATTCCAGAGTGAGCGGGGGGTATATATAGAACAAGCGATGGGGTTGAGTTACTTTTTGTGCTTGTTCAAGTGCAACCGTGTATTTACTTTGGTACAGAGATTACGCTTTTACAGGAAGCAGCATTTTTCCATTATCATCTATATGGGCTGCAGTGAAAAAAAAAATCCAGCTTTGTGTATCTCGCTTGCTTCTGGATGCGGATGCAATCAGCGAATGAAATTTCCATTACGTACGATGAGCACTTGTAAAGTTGAATTTTATTGCTCATAACGTTCAATTTTGTATTATTTATGAAATCAATAGCAACCCTCTCAGATGCAGAGGCGCATTCGGGTTCTTTGTCGAGAAGGGCTCTTGTTGATACACTCAGTATTGCAGATAGATTTCCAACTTTTCACTCTAATTCCAGCTGTAGCTAGTCCATTAATATTGGATTTCAGGAGAGAATAGAGCGTGAGTGTCGGCACTCCGTTGGAAATGTGTTGACTTGACAGGATCAGTGGACAATTGGGGAAAATCGTTTTGGAAAATAAGGGAGAAAAAAAAAGATGGAATCCATTATAATTCTTACATGATCGTACACGCTGCTTTTTAGTACAGACAAGTTATCCACGTTAGAAAAATCAAAAGATTCCTTTCTTTTCAGGAAAAAGTATAGATCTCTTTTGAAAGTTGAAAGAAGTTGTGTGAGAAAGCTTTACGTGTCGCGACACTTTCTCTTTGTCCCCAAAGACACTTTCTCTCAGAACGTAACAAGGTATTTATGCTAAGTGCAGGAATCGAGCTCATCTCATATAGACTCGAGAAAGTTGAGAGAGAAAGTGGTGTTGCATCACGATCATGCATAATACACATGTTGGCCACTTTTATTGTGCATATCACATGACACTTTTTGCCATAGGGATTAACGAGTCGACAACATAACGCTTCAAGTCTCCATATATTTTCTCTACCTCATTCTCTCTCTCTCTTCGTCAATGCATAAATTCCCATTTTTTGAAAAGTACGTTAGTTTAATAGGCCATCGACGAAAATTGGGTAGTGACATGGACGTGACCATGTGGAGCTGACGACCAGTTGGAGAAGAAGATGTAGTAAATAACTATACGACGAGAGTGGAAAAAAATGTTGCTGCAAGTGTGGCAAACTTTGCGTTTTAGTAACTGGACAAGCATCCAGTGTATGTAGTCCAGTTCACGTAAGTGTCAAAGGAACGCATCAGTCACGTCTGTCACATTGATTTCGTTTATCGAAAGTGCTCTCGAATTGTATGGACAACGTCTGGTAAAAAACGTGGGCGGACAAGTTTGGTGCTGTATAAACCAAGATTTTTATGGTGATGTGCTCATGGCGGCCTGTAGAATTGCACAGTTGATTATGTGAAAATCATCAATATAAACAATACTTATTATAATCACGAGTTTTGAGTAAAAGGGCTTACTTTTGTATTTAGTTGACTCTGTCTCTCGCTGTGAGACATTTCAGGAGAATACGAGTTGTGAGGGCGCCCTGGAAATCGCAAAATTCCAATAAATTGCTGACCTGGAAATATTATTAGGGTGGCGTGTGTGGCGCATTTTCATGTGTCATTATGACATGACTCATTAAGCTAAACCTTGTGAGGCTACCTACTTCTCTGCACGTTCCACATTATGTCTTTAGGATACAGCTTTGCACCGGAACGCTGAATCTCTTTTATGAACTTTGTTTACGACCGACATATGCACTTGGCTAACGAATGACCCACAATTTACGGACGTTCTTCCCCTTCCCGAGTAATGGACCGGTGCGGCGTGGTGTGGAGTTTATGCGGATTCCATGAGAGAGGAAAATCCAAAAGACGATGATAGCAATATGACTGGCAATATAATGATGATAATGATGAGCTCTAATTTCCCAGATCGTTCTCTGTGTCATGTTAATGTTAATGTGGGCCATGATTTTTCCTCTCCTCACTTTTACACTTGAGCAAGCACACTTTCGTGAGTGGGGAGAAAGGTGGTACGAAAACCCGGGGAATGCGGAGAGAACAAAAGAAAGAGAAGCGCAAGGGAGTCAGAATAAAGTGTGTCTTTGAAGAAAGAAATATGCACGTGGAGGTACTTAATTTAACGAAGTCACTCTTCAGACTTCTCCATTTCCACTCAATTTCTTACTCCAGAGTCTCTCAACACTCGAGGAAGAGAGGGGAGAATAAAGCTGGAATTAAAGTGCACACAGACAAATGAAAACGTCGTTCCTCCCTCCACCACCGTTGTCGAATGTTAAATGTAATCAGATTGCGAGTTTGGGGCAGACAAGTAGACCATTATGTTGCTCATCTCATTTCATTTGGTTGTGTGCGCTCACATCCACAATTTACCTTTCTCTTTCACTCAAGACGAGGAGTCAATATCACGTACAAAACTTGGAGACGTGGAGGGGCGAAGAGCACTTTGTCCGAATTGTAAAGCCTTAATTTAGGCATCATCAGTCCGGAGCGACGGAGAGGAACTTGATAAGGGGTTTTGGAGATGTTTGCTCCTGGTTGTTTTTTTCCCTCGCTCTGTCATCATTGGACGTATTTCGCTCATGACCTCGTTATTATTATCATTGAGGATGACACACACGAGAACAACGGTCGTCATCAAAACTCTAGAGAGATGTACACGACGAGATGAGACGACGTTGTCTGATAATGTGACTTGGCAATAATAATAAAATAATATCTTTGATTTTCATCATTTCAAAAGCAGCTCTCTTCCTCTGTACACCTATTGAAAAAGAAGACTCGGTGGTACTCTTCTGATTTTCTTTTCATATTTCTCCTTCGTTAAATCATATCCGCCTCATCATATCGTGTCTTCATTGCCCTGTGAGCCCTGGAGTCATCGTACTCTCACAAGACGACGTGTACGTTTCACTTGTCAGATTCTAATTGGAAGTAAGTAGATTGAGCTTGACTCTGGAAGCAAATTGGAACTATCATTTCAGACATAGGAAAATGTCGTAAATTTCCCACGTCAAACCTCGAAGAATGGATGAGGTGTGCACACGCTTCAGTTACAAAAAAAAACTTCGAGCACGTGGAGAAAAAGCTTTGGTTTCTCGTCCGTCATCGTTTTCTTTGTGTGTTCCTCTAGAGATTTTACATTTTATTACGACGTGTTCCCCTCCGAATGTATATGAAACGTCTTTCAATATGCAGTAGAGTTAAACCGACTGTGATGAACGCGTGACTTGTCACCTTGTAACATTTCTTAGAGACATTTTCATTCATTCTTGTAGCAGTAGCTGAAACCCGTTTAATGCATTTGACTTGAAGTACTTCATTGTAAAACGCAGATCAATCTTGAATTTTCTTTGTTGTCACAAAGCGTGTGATCTGACTAGCAGACTTGGGAGTCATGGCTTATTATTCAAATAGACTTAGAAGTGCAATCAACTCCGCTTTATGGAGTCATTTTCAAATTTTTACGAACATTGTATCAAGAAAATAGCTACGTTTTCAAACATCACTCAACAGTATCAATTTGAATGAAAATGGAGTCAAAATAAGAAATTGTGTAATACCAGTAATCCAGGGTTTGATCTTATAAAAATCGTTGTATTCGTCACGCTTCCATGAATGCCTCTTCGCGTAATAAATTCCGTGGAGGAGAGATTACATAACAGCAAACAATTCACACGTTTCATAACCGCATGGATGATGAAGAGCACTTTTGATTGAACTGGTGATGCTGCTTTTATGTGTGCATACATCCCGTGCTCTCGTAACTTACGGGTCGTAAGTGTATTACTCGTGTGTGGCTTATTAATCCTGTTTGATTTGTTTAAAGTGCTCTGTTTGCCTTTCCTGGTTTGGGTAAACACATAAATACTCGTTTCTACGACCTCGACCTGCACGTCAATTCCGTGGTTGAGGAAGGATACATACCCAAAAACAACCATTCCGTGAAATTTCTCCTTCCACGACACGAAATGGGGACAAATGTCAGGTCACAGCAGCCTACAGCTTTGTCTATAGAGAAATGAGACTTTGAGACGGCGAAAAAAATATGAAAAGCAAAACGCAGAATTTTCATTTCAATTTCTAAACTCAATTCACCGAAATTACGACGTTTTGCTTTACAATTAAACCAGGAAACGACAGCTTCCATATTTCAGATCAAAACAAACTACATACGTTGTACTCGTCGCCACATGTGGCTATTCATTCATGTGAACCTCCATCACCACCTTTACATGCATCAATATCCAGCATCCTGAGCTCTAAACTGGACACCACACCACATTTCATTCAAGAGTTTTTGAATGCCGCAGCCCAACAAAAAACAACTCAGCAGGATCCTTGTCAAAGTTGTGGGCAACCTGTCGCGTTCCTTTATAGTCATTCTGTATACCATCGTCAATAATCAAAAGGTGACAAATAAAGTGTAATGTTTTGTCTAGCTAGTTTCATCCCATTTGTAGGATGGACACATAAAATCAAAGGTAATTTGTCCTCTGCGTTCCACAGTCAATCTGTGTCAGTTATCATCACGACATACCAAGATAAAGATCGACACTGTATCTCGGCCTTTGGACAAAGCACAACCTATTATTTCACGTGTAGAACGATGTAGCGCAGCATGTGGGGTAGGATTCCAATTTTTGTTGGGTTGACACGACAAATTGGTGTGTGTACTTTTACATAGAGCAAATTCCTGTCGAATAAGACAACGTATACACAGAACACAATCAAAGGCTGCCTCCACGTTTTTTAAGTTCAATTAAGCAAAGTCAGGGAGGTGAGTGACCAGGCATTTGAAACAAAGACGCATTGTCCCTTTACAAAAGCCTGGCAAAAATCCTTTCTTCATATAAACTGTCATCTAAACAGGAGTTCGTATATCAAACCGTGTAAAATCGAGGATACAAAAAAATATGAGAAGAATAATATTGTACGACTGTGGGACGAGTGACTGACAACGTATTTCAGATTTCTACGGCGAAACTGGAAACGTGAACTTGGTTTAATGTGCGCTCTAAGCAGTCAGTGTTCAGCCACTAAATTTAGTGGCTTGAAATTTAATATTGCCCCAAGCCACTAAATTTAGTGGCCAGGA